>OMKK01004839.1:9400-20626 GCA_900302305.1 Polymixia japonica | reverse complement strand
ATTAATAACTATGACCAACCCAGAACATTTCCTTATTGCGTTCAGTAAGTGAGGTCAATAGCTTGCGTTGCAAGTTCTAGGTAAACTGGCATTTCAGCGAAACAAAAAACAAGATAGGGGGCATACACTATATATCCACCCATTGTGTTTGAGTGTGTGTGTGCGTGTGTGGGTGCGCGTGTGTGTGTGGAGATGATAGGAAGGGTGATCCATTCCTATTTACAGTCAGTGTGTGTATTTTGTGTGAGTCAGTTATGTGCAGGAACAGAAGTCTTATCACCTTTGTTCATTCAAGGCTTTACGAAATGCTCTCCTGCGGCCAGCCTCACCATTATAACCCAACTGAACAACGTATCAGAATTATGACACATTTCTTCACCAGTCTTCAGTCTGTTCCTAACACTGTGAAAAATAATCGCACAGTTGATAACGGCTAGTAACTTCGATAGCAAGCCCTTGATAACTAGTTACTGGGAACTAGTTACTGGGAACTAGTTACACTTCTGGCTTCACTGGTGTTTTATGCAAGGTTGTTGCTAAGCCGGATGGGCCTTCCTTGCGTCAAAAGTTCCATTTACAAATGACTGAAAGGTGGTTGTGTTCTAAGAAACGGGAAGTATGTTGTGATGACATACTGGTAAACCAACTGGAACCATCACCATTAACACTTTAGAAACCAATAAGTTACGGACAGGTTAAAGGGACGGTGTCACGCTTTGTTTCTCTCGCCCTGTCTCTCTCTCAACACGAGACCGATCACACATTTTACTAAAACTGTAATGACAGTCGAAGCAATAACTACACGCGTCGCTGGCGGTTTGGAGAACCCGACCTCATCGCATAGACACGCTACGTACTATAAATTACGGCAGTTTGGAGTTTGTGAAAAACAAGCATTGACCCAAGTGAGAGACAAAGACGGGGAGGAATAAGATTTGGAAAGGGGCAGAATGTTTTTAATCCAAGTTTCCTCTTTCAAATCTCCATATATTAAACACATGAGTCAGCCGAGTAAACCTCCGTCTGCCTGCGTGTATCCTGTCCTCTCTTGACCCGTGAGTTCATTTCTCTAAACTGTGACTACTCACCATCGCAGGGCTTGGAAATGATATTCAGCACGTTGGGTATTCAACACATATTCCCGAAGTTCCATCCATCCTTTGTATTTTTTTCTCTTAGTTTGTTACCAAGCAACATTCTGGGCCTTCCACTGGACCTTGTTGTTCCAACACTGTGAGTCAGTCTAGTTCATCTGTGATTACTATTGTTTTCCAAGAGGAGTCACGTTTTTTTTTTTTTAGATCTGAAGTTTTCCTTTCCTTCATTACAGTACATTATATAACATAAAATATTATCTACAAACTCCAGCTCACAATCTGTGGGGGCTGAGCATTTTAATTAAAAGTATAATATACTGCTCCTATAAGGCTGGTACAGTACTGCAGTAATGTGGCTGTAAGCAAATATTAAATAATCCACCTCTCCTTCAGAGAGAGAATGTTATTTCACCAGGGAACTTGTCAAATTGAAGCAAGAGAAAATCTGAATAGTTAACTGAATCTAATTAACTGAATAGTTCATTTCTTTTTGAACTGATGGACCAATATGATTGACCGATCAATTGATTGATTTATCAGTTGATTGATTTGTTTGTTTGTTTGCTTGCTGTTTTTGTTTTTTTTGTAATTCTTCTTTAATTTTCAATGTCTGGTGAAATGACGTAACAGACCAAAATGTCACGGTCCCTCTGTCATTTGTCTTTTGCATTCACTTTGCTTGATGTAAGGACTCTTGGCTGTTCAGCATTACGCTCAACACTGAATGGTGCATGCAGACCTGCATTTCACATAATGAGAGTTTCCATGGCAACGGACAGAAGATCTTCCATTCCATTGCTACAATCAAGTGTGTGATTGCCCCGAAGAAACCTCTGCCCTCATGCACGTTGCAAAGGAAAGCGCTGAGATCTAAACATTTGATTTTCCCCCATTTATGTTTCCTGTTATTCAAAACAAGAAAAAAAACAAACTCGTTTCCTCTTCTGGCCTTTGCTGAATATGCCGCTAAAAATTGACTGTGAAATTTGAGGCCGAGGTTTGTTGTGGCGTGAGAGTCCGCATGCGGCAGGACATACTTCGGAGTCTGTGTGGGCCTGCCGGGACAACAGTGCGTACCGCATCAGATCGTTCCCTGCTCTCGCTGCGCTGTGTTTCCATGGAAGGGGCAGGAGCTGTTTCTGGAGCGCGCTCCGTGCCGTGCGGTTTCCTGTGACGCGGGAGAACTAGGTGTCATCTGGGGAGGTCTCCATGGCAACCGCTTGTTTTGAACCAGGAAGCCTTCCAAGCTGCAACAGGCATTTTCAGCCGAAGGGGGTTTTGTGTGGTGAGGGGTCTGCCCGCTTTTTTTTTCTCTTCCTCCCCCTGGTCCTGCCACTTGAGTTTCCACACAGACTCGGAAATATGTAAACAGGGGAGGCTTTTTCTCAGATTGCCCTGTCTGTGTTGATAAGCAAGTCTAGCGATTTCTCTGTCCATGTTTCTGGTTTGAGAAACTGTGGATCAGTTATCATGTCATGATTAAAAAGAGTCTTCTTTAATACTTTTTGGGAAATCACTCCTGAAATAGATAGATAGATAGATAGATAGATAGATAGATAGATAGATAGATAGATAGATAGATAGATAGATAGATAGATAGATAGATAGATAGATACTTTATTCATCCCCTTGGGGAAATTCAGGGCGTGAGAGTGTTGATGTGAGTGAATGTTTTTCTCCAAAAATAGCTTTGGAATCCAAACATGTCCATTTAAGCATCGGTGTGTTTCAGACCTTTACTTTCAGATGAACTTCATCAGCTATGTAATGTTTTCACTTACAAGTGAGGACCTGCCTATAGAAACACATGCCAAGGAAATCATCCCACACATTTGAACACCCACACCCTATCCAGAGGATAACATATACAGACATAACACTGAAGACAACACATTGAACAACGCATTGAATTTCACCCTGAGCAAGATTTTGGTGTCATTTAGATAACATACAGCGAAGTCATTATCGAGAGCACATACAGTTCTGTACGGTACACGTCTAATAGCTTTTGCGAAAGGCATCTGGAGGCTAAATCCGGGGCAAGTTTGCTTCTCTGATTTCTGTGACCAACTAGTGCGAAAACGCTAATTAAGCTAACGGCTAGCTATCTTTAGCGACGCTTCTGACTCCTGCCTTTGGAGAAACAAAGGCCGTACATTTGAACATTCAGAGATGGCCTCGGGCCTAGTCTGCCCTATCCCAAACACTTCTCTGGAGCGAAGTTAGTCCCGACTTTTCAGTTAAATTCAAGAACTAAGCCCGAGCACCGACAGACGCGGTTGTGAAAAGAGGTTAACCCTTCACCAACTCTTAGTGAAACCTGTACAATAACCCTGATTAAGCAGTTAAAAAGCCCGTCACTGTACTAATGAACGTCTCTCTCTGGACACGCTCATATTGTTCTCTCTCAAGAACGCTTACAGAAGGCACACATTGTCTGTACAGTACATTTGTGACGTGTTTTTATGTCCTTTCTCTATCCTGCTGCATCTGCGTTGTTTTCTCCGCGATCCAGTCATCGGTTGTATTGTGGTCTACTGGGAAGGTGGTGGAGTCACGGGTCTCTGGGGGCTTTCTCCTCTGCTGACACATCAGTGCAGCCTCACCCCATCCTGGAAGGACATGTCGGTTTAGAGACCTTCAGCGCGCCAAAGACATTTCTGGTCGTCACATTTCTGGTCGTCACCCCCCCTCCCCTCCCTCCCCAATGACCTCTGTTACAGGAAAGGCTGTCCTAAATGGTTCACTGCAGTCGACTGAGCTCTGATTTCAGCCCTTTGCTCTCTTATCGTAAATTTTCTCGCCTCTTGTACGGACAAACGGGCGCCAAACACAAGCCTGCAGAGACGCACTCAGGTGCACACGCACATACGTACGCACGCATACAGTCGAGCTGTCGCTTGTCTTGCTACCTCGGAGGCAGGGAAACAAACAAGCACACTGTGCCCACACATATCGTCACGGTACAGTAAGAGAAGGGCGGGACGTATTGATGTACTCAACTGTCAACTGGTCAAAAATGTGATTTCCTTTGTTTTCAACAAAAACACCCCATCCCCTTTTGACGGGCAGGAACTTTCATTGCTTCACTGAGTAACCTGACACGGCAGATGGTTTGTCACACAGAACCATCTGGGAAGTCTTGTTCGGAAAAGGGCAGGCACTTTCAAAAAATACTTGTCGGGCGATTGGATGAACCATCTGTCTGTCACCGTCTATCACAGGCTAAACCACGGGCTGCCAGCTACCAGCAGTTACTCATAGGACGCTGATTGGTCCGCAAAACTGAGGTTCGGCCACAATCGAATGAACTTGAAGCCTGACAAGATGGATTCTCGTGATCGCGATTCTCGAGTGAACTCGTGACCTTGCGAATCCAGCTGCCTCGCAAGGTAACTGCCTGAGAGCCTGGGTGTACTGCAGGAGATTCTGGCTGCTTAGATTGTAGGTCAGTGGTTTGTTGCAGGGGTGGAAAAAGTACCCAAAAGTTGTGCAATTGCAAATCAAGAGAATTAATCTTATCATGCTTCAAGTGAATTTGATTGTGGCCAAACTCCGTTTTTTCTATTGTTTTGCTTGCCTATGTATTACAGTTACCCTCAAGTCATTTGTTTATTTTAATCATTAAAGGGATACTCTGACATTTTAGCTAATATGCATTTTGGTAGTCAGACGAGCAGATTGATACAATTTCCTTCTGCGTACGTCCAGTAAAATTTGGGTCCAGAGAAAATGCTAACACGTTAGCATCATGACAGGAGTTGGGCAGGGGCAGCTAGCCTAGCTCCTCAAAGTGAGGACATACACGATGTTAAGCAGATGTGAACGCCTATCCTGCACCTGAAGCTTCCATTCATTCGGTAATTGCACTGACAATAGTCTCTCATTGACAGTGCATGTGTTTGAATGATGCTGAGTCATTATCAGAATTTGGAATGACAAGGTATGCTGCAAATATGTTTCACAAATGTCAAATAAACATGTCGCTCCCACGTAACAGAATGAGCGGCATGTGTCAACTTATCACTTTTCAAAGTCCCAAAGCACACAATGTGGGTAGATTTCTCTCTAAATCCAACATTTCTGTAGTTCACAGGTGCAGAACAAAACACTGTCTATAAAAAGATAAATGTACAAACAACCCCATGTAAGATTTCTGAGGAACCAAACAGCAACGGCCCTTATGTGTGGGTGTGTATGTCAGCTGTTATTTTCTGTTCATTACCATAAACCAAAGGAGGGCAGCTGTGGCGGTATTTTTGGTAGATTTTTCTGCTGGGCGTTGTGGGTGGTGTTGTAGGTGGGGACATTTCTTATAAGTACAAGAGTTATAGTGTTTCCCTGGTAAATAAATTCATCTATCTCCCTTCACCAACCTAGACAGCCAGGGGAAATCCCTAGAACTGATATGGCTAGTTTTTTCATGGAACTGAGTATCTCTGCAAGAGTTTCTATGGACAATACTTAATAATTTCACCAAAAGAAGGAAGCTTTTGAAATTTTAATAAATAGCTGGTTATTTCTTAGGCACTGCTACTGGTAATTATTTGTGGTATTTCCCAGTTTGTGCATAATAGCGGTACGGTTGCACTTCTCTCTTTCATTGCAAAAGAAGTACTATTAAAGCATTCTTATTTGTGGTTACTATAGCACGAGTTGAATTACATAGATGAAAACCTTTGCATACAAACACAGTACAAATATACTTTGTGTACAGAGAAGTTCTCATACGAAACCTGTTGGTTGGTTTCCATGGTAATGACAATTGCAGCACAATGAATGGGTAGATTGTTAGCGTAAGAGTTCTATGTTTACCAAGGCTTGTTACGTCATTGTATAACCCAGATCTGTGACACAAGAGGGATACACCCCTTTCCAGGAAAAGCCACTATGACATACAGCCACAAACACACACATGCACACACACACACGCACACACACACACACATACACATACACACACACTAATGTTACGTAATACTCCAACAAGAGACAGTTTCTGTCATAACAAGATATAGATCATCGATTGGGCAAAAGGCTCGGAATGTCTTTAATCATCTTTGAACTGTAAAAAAACATCACATTTTTGTAAAACCAAAAACATTTCTATTCTAAGAGAATTTTGGAGATCTCCAAAAACGACATTTTCCTGGAATTCACAATTGAATACTCATTCTTTCACTGAAACCAATGAATATCTGAAGTGATACAATGTATGTGGTATGTAACAGGAGGACTTGTACTAAAATACAAGTATGAAGGTTTTTCACTGACAGCATCCATATGGAATGGTCTAAGGACCACACCTCTAACTCAACCAGACACACTGATTATGTTTTCAGAAAATACACCCAAGTACACGTGTGTTGTGTTGTGAACACGTGTTGTGACAGTGTGAGACGCAAACATAATCCCTAATAGTATCTATATCTATATTTCTGCAATGTGGTTTGAATAGTGTTTCCCACCCATCAAACATAATAATTAAAACATGAGTCGGAGTGTTTTTAGCTTGGTGCACAACAACACGCTTGTAAGGGATCTAACCAGGAATGCCTGTTTGGCAGATTCCATTGAACTTACGCTGGTGTTGTTGTGGTGCTGTGGATTTCATGTTTGCACAACATGTTTTGCAGAGCTTCTTTTTGCATGAAATGTTTACGTTTTCCTGTGTTGTAACTAGCACAGTGCATACAGAATGTTAGTGTACTAACCATCAAAAATATACAAAAAAAGCTGTTTACTATACCAACGGTTACCTACCAACTGTTACCTCAGGCTGTATGTCACAGGTGATTCAGAAGAGGGTTCCTGGCAGGCCGGCCAAGGAAGACATTGTTGACAGTCACCTGACTGATCTAATCATCATTTCCCTGTTGTGTTTATCCGTCTCTGTATACTTCTTTGTTCAGCTTCCTGGGAATGTGTATATGACAATTATGGAAGCTTTGCAGTATTTTAATAACTTAATGGATTATATAGGCAAAAAAAAAAAAAAAATTGTTGTTGTTTTATTTGTTAACCTGGTTATTTTAATGCTTATTTGGTAGTTTTTAAAATTTCTGCTAGGTTTACAATCTGATTGGAAGAAAAGCAATACTTTCTCCTGTAAAATGTCATGTTTTTCCTGGTATTTTCAAATTTCATCGTGACCTTGGAAGGAGGATTATTATTGAATGACATTGTTTTGTAAAACATTTCACTTTATCTGAAAACACAAAGTTGAACAATGCCATCTTTATTTCAAAACTAAATGTACTTGCAATTGAATTCTCTGTGTGTCTCTTGTGGGCAAATTCAACTGGTGGCTCACTGACATTGTATGCCTTTCAGTGGGTTGAAAATGACTTTATGTTTGCCTGTTGCTGTAGAATGCAGCGTGTGTAGGTGTCTGGAACCACAGACACGGTTTAGCTGTAGCTCAAGTGACTCAAAGTAGCATTTCTACGTTACGAAGCCTAATCTTAACCAAGAACTTCTATATAACAAGCAACTGCAACGTACCAGGGAAGTCCAAATATTTCACAATAGCTTGATTGAACTTGTCATGCGGGTTTCCACTGAAACAGCTCCAATAGGAATAACCCTTTTATGAATTCACCAGGAACAGTTTCTGTACAGGAAGGAAACACAATACCATGGAAATTATTCATTATAAAGTATTGTACTGACGGAAGGCTCCTGTAGGCCTGCTGATATCTGGCTTTCAACCATACAGTACTTAACTGATGTAACCTATAATCTAACTTTAATGAATAGAGAGTAACAACAGGTGCAGAACAACAACTTTTTTTTGCAGTATTTTCTTTTTTTCATTTCAGATGTAGTTTGCTTACTAAACCGGTGTGATAAATATGTCCTGTTTCTCATGTGTCCCAAGAAGCATATCACGACGCGAACAGCCAAGGTTGTTCCTAAGTACATAATGTTGTTAGTATAAACATTATTCACAATGGCGATAGTTCATACTGAAGGCCTAACTAGTGCATTCTGCATAGAGCCCCAGGTTGTCCTTTTTTTTTAATTTGATCTTTCTGCCTGGAAACCCCAAATGAAGGACAGAGGAATGTGATTCCAAGAACAACAATCTGTACAGAGGCCTCGAGCAAATAACATTGATGCGTGTGTAGATTAAGAGTACGCTCGCCAGATAAGGGGAGCAGAGAATAGGGAGTGAAGTATAAACAGTAAATCAGCGAGGCTCGAGAAGGAACAGGCGGAGTGTGCCCGTACACACTGAGAGGGCGGGACTTGCGGGGCCAACGATGACTCACCGCCTCGCGCTGGTTGGCTCTGACATTCTGGCATCTGTAGCTCATTGACTAGCCCTCTCCATGGTAACCAGCAGTTGTGGAATTGTAAACAGAGCAGAGAAACTGGAAGGCCAACCAGGAATTAGGCTTTGGCCGTCTCCCCCACCACGCATGCGAGTGCACGAACAGCCTGTGAGCTTATATAGGCGTACCGGGCTGAAAGGGAGGAAGGTAGAATTACTTGACTGAAAGTGGTCAGACAGATACCCTTGTACTGAGACAGAGTGCTCCATAAAGGCCCTAGCCAGGCCTGCCCGTGTGCTATGAATGGACGTGTAGAGGCAGCGAGGCTGCGATTCCAGGGAAAATGTAAATATGACAAAAAAAATAACAGGACACATAAGAAGGCTTTTTTTTATTTTCCACTGTTCTCTGCTCTTTCATAATGTGTACATTCCACAACGCTCATTTTACGATACTTTGAAATGAGTCGAGTCAGACCAAAGCTTTTGAAAAGCTTTTGGTAACATGCTTTGTGCACAAAAGCGTGCGCAGTAGCTATGTTTAAGAAGTCGATTTGAAATAGTACAAAGAAATATGTTCTCCATAATAAAATATGTTCTCCATAAAAAAATAACGATTTTATGATGTTTTGATAAACGTGGCTGAATTTGACTGTGTAAACTGTAGCAAGTAAGCCGGTAATTTCATTGTTTGCATTAATCCTCCTCTGATCTTTGCCGCATCGTTGACATACCATACTAAAATAGAAAGTTGGCAGGGACATTAGATCAGGATGAATTATACTTCCTAAGAAAATCTTTAACAATTCACAAGAACTGTTCCCTGCTTACCCAGATAATGCTAATGACATTTCATTCCTCAAAGGTCTATTGAAAATAATGCTCTGAGTATTGAGGAAACTAGGCAGTCCTTATCTTATCAAGTTTTTATTGCGACTAAATATGCTATTATAGTCCCTAATCAGTGCCATAACATGAGTAATATTCCACGCAAACGGTGACAAAACGAAATCATCAATGCATCTGTTTGTGTAAGTGCTGTATCACTCTTATGTCATCTACATCGCTGAAATGCAATTCACATGTACCTCCCGTCTCTATCTGTTCAATCCTTTGTATCAAAGGTGATATATTTGAGTAGAGAACACTGTTCCAAGAAAAACCTGATGTGGGCGTCGTAATGGTTTCACCTTCTCGCCTTAGACAAAGTAAGCTAGCTGGGGGCGGGCTGTTTGACAGAACGTAGAGGTGGCAAACTGATTGGATTGTGTAACCACTGCTGTGACTCCACAGAACTCTAGTTCTCTGGAATCACATGGCCCAGTACAAACGAATTTCTCTAGAGCAGCCCGAAGCCTTTGTGCTGTTTATAGTCCTAGACCCGGGCTGGTTTCAACTGCTCTCTGTAAAAGATCAGATTTCTGACAGATATCCAAAAACTTTCAGTCGCATAATTCTGTTTCGCAAAATGTCCTGTGTTGACCTGACACATAAAACCAAGGGATTCAACAACATCACGTCACTCTTTCAGTCGTGCACAGAAAAACTCCCCCAGACGGCAGCGCTCACACACATACGATATAGTGCAGTGGGAACTTCCTATAAGCGCGGATTGTACGCCACTTCCCCTGCGGGCCTGTGCTGCTCTTCGAGGCTTCCTCTCCGTCTACGGACACAAGCATAAAACATTCATCAGAGGACGGAATGGACCGTGACATGCACAGTATATCTTTCTAATTTCCCATCTCTTTGCACTTCTGTGTTCCTTTTTCCCCCCCGCCCCTCTCCTGGGCACACGCACACCTGGCAACCAGTGGAAGGGTAGACGATTGACGATTTGTTGATTTAAATATAACCAGGGCAACGGTGTTGCAGTTTCTTCTGGGAATGACACAAAGTCGTTGCAGGGCCCCGGACCCACAGCATAAACTACAGACATATGGCACTTTGTCTTTCCATAAATCTCCCCGCGTCCTCTGAACGTCGGCAAATCACCTCGGAGATCCCCCCAGGTCCCTAAACCCTCTGCGCTAAGCCCCATTGGCTGAGAGGAAACCGTAAAGTGCTGCAGAGGCAGGTAGGAGCGGAGGCCCGGAGCTCCTTCCCGTAAAGACGTTGGATACGGAGGCTAGCGCAGGTTTCCCGTTCATCCACCGTTTGTGCGAGTTTGCAGTAAATGTGCGAGCATCCCTGGCTGTAGTCTCTCTTGACATTAATGTGTATATATAGGCTGAGAGATCTGTGTTAGTCTTTCAATGATCAATTAGTCCAAAAGATGCCGATACTCATCATAGAATGGTCAAAAATACAGGTGGTGAAAAAAATATTAAAAATTAATTTGTATGTTGTGTGTATTTATATGGGTTTTTATGTTTATGATTATGTTTATGTATTTATTGCTGACACATGATACCCACAGCAGTGTTTAGTTATTTACAGGCATGGTTGTACAGTACAATATACTGTATTAATTGCCAGATTGACTCCTTTCCTGTTAGAGAAGAGAGGTTGGAGAGGTTTGCCAGATTTCCAGGAGAACATAAACACATCAGAAACACCCGCATGCACACACACACACGCACACACACACACACACACACACACACACACACACACACAGCTGGCACCACCCAACTTGATTACAAGGTATGCATGGAAGTAAACAATATTTTGTCTTGTCTTTTGTCTGAGGTTTTGCGACGGGTGACGTGAGGGGAATGGGCAAATTTATAGCTCTATGATTAAAAGAACCCTCTGTTATTTTCTGAGGAATTGTTTATTTGCATTATCTCATTTAACTCGTATATTTTGCCGTGGTATGTGTGTGTGTGTGTGTGTGTGTGAGAGCTGCCT
>OMKK01004758.1:12019-25427 GCA_900302305.1 Polymixia japonica | reverse complement strand
TACTTAGCGAGCTAGTTAGCAAGCTAGTTAGCGATCTATTTAGCGAGCTACATAGCAAGCTAGTTAGCGAGCTACTTAGCGAGCTAGTTAGCGAGCTACTTAGTGAGCTACTTAGCGAGCTACTTAGCGAGGTAGTTAGCAAACAAATAAGCTAGTTAGTTAGCGACCTAGTTAGCGAGCTAGTTGGCGAATTAACAAGTTAGGGTTAGGGTTAGAGCTAGGGTTAGGGTTAGAGCTAGGGTTAGGGTTAGAGCTAGGGTTAGGGCTAGGGTTAGAGCTAGGGTTAGGGTGAGAGCTAGGGTTAGGGTTAGAGTTAGGGTTAGAGCTAGGGTTAGGGTTAGAGCTAGGGTTAGAGCTAGGGTTAGGGTTAGAGCTAGGGTTAGGGTTAGAGCTAGGGTTATTGTTAGAGCTAGGGTCAGTTATAAACTTGCTAGTTAGCGAGCTAGTTAGCGAACTACTTAGTGAGCTAGTTAGCAAGCTACTTAGCGAGCTACTTAGTGAGCTAGTTAGCAAACGAATAAGCTAGTTAGCGAATGAACAAGCTAGTTAGCGAGCTAGTTAGCGAATGAATGAGTATAATAGAGAGATCCGATCATTTTTCCTTTGGGTGTTATTTTAAGTCGCAGGTTTTTGACGGACGACTGTCTTACCCACTTAGATTACCCGCAATCTTTCATTGGATTGCTTTGTGTTAAAAACTGAAATACTTTTCTGTTTCATCAGTCGCTGGATCATGAATGATCGAGATAAATTTGACAACTATGAAATTTGCGGAAATAATTTTGATGTCATCAAACAATGTATAGCCTATCTCTGTAAAACATTCTGATCATTTAATATTTTTTTTACCAAAACAGCTCTGAATAAGGTAAAATGCATATTCGTTTGTAACAAACGCTTTGCTGAAATCCAGAAACACCATCAAAGCCTCGATTCTATAAAACGGAAATAAAACGTCCAATTCCAAACGCATAGAGGAATAAACAGCGTGGATACATTTCCCCCCATGTTCTTGTTTGTCAAGGCTCCAGTTATTCTCAGTTCAATAGAATAGTATTCTAGAGTGATAGTTTAAAAAAATCAAGAGTTGTAACGCTATTCGAACTCTGGGTCTATTTGTATGATTAAAATTTGCGTATTAATAATTAGAAATCACACATAATGCCATACTATATAATATACTACACGTATACTGTATTATTACTGTAGTGAGGCAGCTGGGAAGGCAGACCTCGTGGCGCAACGGTAGCGCGTCTGACTCCAGATCAGAAGGTTGCGTGTTCAAATCACGTCGGGGTCATACTTTTTATGCTTTTTAGCGTTGGTTTTTCTAGGCTTAAATCAGTAATATAATATGTATAAAATGTAATAGTATAATAATAAGAATAATATATAATCAAAGACAAATAAAAGAGTTCAGATCTGGTGAGCATCATTGGTTGTACCGGCCAGCAAAGGCAGGGAACATCAACAGGGAAGACATGATATTCTCAAAATGTCTTGCTGTATTTTTGGCTGGACCACAACAGCGGGGCCAGCCCTATAAATGTGAATTTCTGTCCCTCACTGAGTGATTAAGTTACACCATATGTTGTTTGCAGTCATGTGATTCCTATGACACGCGAAATTCAGATGGAGGGCAAGTGAAAAGCAGAATGAACGAGATGGAAGAAAGCCCGTACTGTGCTAGTTTATACGATACTACGAGAGAAAGGTATAAACAGAAAATAACAACATATGTTGGACGTGATCCTTATGTTATGAAGACATCTGCCCTCTAGCGACAAGGCTTTTGGCCACAATTTCGCACATCGAGGGCTGGGCAATACCACAAATGTTGGTTTCAATCTGATACCAAGTAATACTAAAGAGGTTAACTCTGACCAGAAACATTGAAGAAACATGTTAACCCTTTCTTGTTCAGTTCTTTATTACAAAATATTACAATACATACAAATTTACAGATAGTATTGTATCAGTAGCCTACGTCAATGGAGTCTACTTATTAAGCCTACACTTTGCTGTTGACACTAAAATCATCATATGATTTCCATAGGCTAAGTAACCCTAAGTAGCCCATTCAAATGTTTATAAGACAATAATTTATCAATAAAACCATTCATTCCTCTTGAAGAACTAATGTTGAATTGAACTAGCGTATGGAGGTTATTTTGTCTTGACTTTGTTTATTTTTTGCAACCCCAAAATACAAACATTGCAAAGTATGATGAAGACCAAGCAAAAGTTAAATTAACAGTGGAGATTCCCAGTCCTGCTATCCCTTTATGCAGAGCAGCTCTTTGCTCTCTCAACCTCTCACACTGGATCGTTTGTAGGACGTGACAATGCTCACATATTCCATCTGTATCATATGTCAATCAATACCTGATCTGACAAATGGAAGAGCAGCAAAGCCACACATTTCTAAAGCCCCGCCCTAATACCTTTTTTTCAGAAGCCACGACCTCGGACAGTGACATTGCAAACTGAGGAAATGCGTTTTTTCTTGCGTTACAACACACTTACAAAATCAGTGGTCAATTTGACCATTTGACCACCATAAAGGATTATGACTGAGGATGTGAAGTAATTTTCTCTCAGTTGTTATAATATGTGCTAATGGGGTTAATGGGTGTTACAATGATATTATTCATTTCCAATAAGGACTTGCTGCTGCAGATCCTGATGATGATCATAATGACGGTAATGCTGATTGTTGTTGCTGATGAAGGTGAAAGAGAAGATGTTGGTGACGATGAAGATGATTTTGACGTCTTGTTTTACTGTGCCGATTGCTGTCATTCCTTTTTAGTCTTCAAGTGGTCATGGTACATTGTTGCAGTTTTTCTTACTGTTTGGAAAATGAACAGAGGCTCAGGTTAGTTCCCCACACATACACCCCTTCCCTTACCCTCACTTACACCTTTCATCCTCTTTCTTCTCCTCTCCTTCTACTTCCTGGTTTTACTTCCTGGCATACGGCCCAACGGTCATGCTCAGTAGTGTCTGCTTACGAGCGAACCTCATTGGCCTGTACCCTGAGGTGACGTCACACGCAAAAAAGGCTTTATAAGGCTCTGAGTGATTTTTAAAGAAATCGGCCTTCATGTTTAAAAAATACATAATTCAAAGAATGTTTTAAGGCATTATGTGGTGTTGTAGGTATCTTCTGAACAGTTTTAGAGGACTGTCTTTTACAATGGCCGTCTATGGGAAAAAAGCCTTTTGGGCCGCATGTGAATTTTAGGCTGCAGTACCACCGTTGGCCACCATGTCAAATTTGCTTCAAGGCTGAGACTTGACGCCTGGGAAACGGCATGTGCCGACGGAACAGGAGCGGCATACCACTCTAGGGATCGCCATATGCCGCTGAACCAGTGGCATACCGTCAGCCACTTTTGGATCTCGGCGCTACCGGCCAATCCTTTCCACTCCACACTTATCCACCTCAGCTATATCAGACTTTGCTTCGCTTGGCTCTGGTCTCACCTTTGATCCGGCACCACAGAGGCATCCAAAGAGCCCATTGACCATTTGGATGAGACAGAGCACCAGCTCAATACCGGCAGCCACCAGTAGGACGGAGAAGAGGGCCACGTTGAACTCCACCACGTCCTCCGGTTCTTTACACCATTTCCACATGTACCTGTTTTCCAGGTAGTTCCCCTCGCTGGAAATTGAGGAGAGAAAAGACTGCTTACGTGTTTGTAGATAGCTTGCTCTACGGATAGATTTGAAACGAGAGCAGAGGGCAGGAGATATTTGACTAAAGACTGTGTCCTCCCATGTTTCTCTGTCAGCAAGGTTTTTCCCATCACTAGAAAATGTGATTAGATACCAACCTGCAGAGAAACAAATGTCTGCTTTATGAATACAAAATAAACTGCCTGTCCACACTGCGCTGGGTTTTTCCTCTTTATCATAGAACTGTTGTCAGAGGGAAACCATGGACTTCCTGTGAATAAATTATTTTCTAATTGATGTCCATGTGCTTATTAAATTATTCAATGAACTTTTGACAGGTTTCATGGACCCAAAGGTCATGAAACTCACTCAACACATAAATGATTATGTACAATGTCAAATTAAACAAAACACCATCATTTTAGTTCCATAGTATTTACCAGGCAATTTACCGGAGAACGCAATTATACTGCAGTGTTCACAGTGGACAATCGCCCAGATTTACAGACAGGCACACACATATTCACTTTCTTACCTTTCGGCAAAGGGTTGCCCCCATCGTAGATCGTTGCCCGTGACACTCCATCTGCATATAGGCCCGTTAGCCAGACCCAGGGAAGCTACGCTCAGACTGTACACAGCCCCCGCTGCACCGGCTGCAGCAAAGCCTATGGACAGGAACATCTATAGGGCACAGACAGTGGTAGAAATGATCATGTCTGAGATCATTAGGGCAGGGCAATACATGCTTGAGTAAACAATTTGGCATTTAAAAAAAATATATTTTGAAAGAATAATTAATTCAAATAAAAATGTCAAAATGATAATATTTGATCTGCAGAGATAAAGTTGGGAACATAGCAGCGTCACCCCATTGTCTCATGATCTAGGTTGGAGATGAAGATTTTAAACAAGCTGTCTTGGCGAAGGCAATACATTCATATCACCAACAGAGGGGTAAACCTAGCGTGGTTTGGCTCCATTAGCAACTGGGAGTGTTTAACCTTTCAGCTAATAATACCACACCCATGAACCTAAGCCAACCTCTGAAAAGCACCACCACAAAAACTCAAACCAAATCCTAACATCCTAGATCCATAGAAACAATTAAATTAAAAACAAAACAAATGCACACACTCCGACACACACACACACACACACACACACACACACACACACACACACTTACCCCACAGCGGTTGCCACAGCAACCCTTAGTGCTGGTAAGGTGGATGTGGATGGCAGGAATAAGGACCTAGAATCAGAGATGGATAGAAACAGAAGAAAAAAAGAGAGAAAGTGTCAGAGCAGACCAAAGTATGGAGATAGTTGGATATAACAAAGGCGATGAGAGACGGAGAAAAGACAGAAGGGAGAATAGAGAGAAAAGAAGGAAACATTGAAAAACGAGCGCGAGACTTCGGTTGATTCTCAATCTTCGACATTTGCAGTTAGACACACATCTACAAGAACATCAAAACAGAACGGGACTGAACAGATAAGAGCATCCTACAGCAGAGCAGAAAAAGTAAATCGTTTCTTAGTAATATTTTCTTTCATAAATTAAAGCAATTTAAACAAAAATAAAATAAGATAGCAAGGCCGAGACCAGTGTAGTGGAACAGAACAGAGCGAGAGAGAATTAATAGACCAGAGAGGTACAGAACTGAACTAGGCCAAACTGGATTGAACTGTGCTTGACTGAACTTGGTTTTCCAAATGCATGTTGATACCTCAATCATCTATTCTTTTGCCAACTCCTTCCTACTGAGCTGCTTGGAAATGGAAATACAAACCACTGTTTGTGCCATGTTTTTACCAATGAGCTACATAGGACCAGTCCTAAGACACTTTTGGAAAACTCTTTAATTTGACCTTAACTAACCAAAGTAAAACCAAACATATCAAAGCACTCACCATGATACCTCCTCCAATGAGGCCTCCCATATATTTGACCTCTGTTGTGATACGGTCTTTCCCATCTCTGTCGTCCGCTGCGTACTGTGTTTTAAAGTCAGGGAAGAAGAGCATGATATTGCAGATGACCGACACCGCAGCCAACACGTAGAGAGCTATGCCGATGAACTTGGAACACTGTGCCGTACACATGATTTCTAGAGATAAAATGAAAAAATAAAGGAAAAAAGAAGTAATTAATTTCAAACTCTAAGCTTCGCTTCTCCCTAAATCCAGATCTATTATTTTAGAAATCGCAGGCGGAACAGCGCTTTTAAAAATGAACCTGTAAAAAATGTAAAAAGACGTCAACTTAAAGATTGTTTAAAGTGAGCGAGAGAGGGGATGGGAGTTGGTATATAAGTATTTATTTGAGGTTTCGTAGGGTGGATGGTTTAGAGGTGGAGTCATACGAGATAAGGATAGCAGTCTCCATTATCGTGCACCTTTATGACGTTTTGCGTGTGAGCTTGCATGTGTTACAGATTTTTCAGATGTTGGTGCAATATGTTTATGAGTCTTAGTCGTATTATTTTACATGCTGCACCTTCTTTGCTGTGTTCTATTTTTGGCTGCTGCGATAATCAAATTTCCCCATGGCGACGAATAGAGTACATCTTATCTATAATGAAGTTTGATCTCCTGTCCAAAGATATTTTTTGAATTGTGGGTTTACTCAGGTTGAACAAGGGGAATATCAAGGAAACTGGAAAATTAGGCGAGAAATGAACAATGAACCCTTTTATTTCAATTAGAGTAACTGAGCTTTACTATCAAACATAAGACCAGCAAAAGTTGAATAGAATAGAAGGGACGAAACAGAACAGTACATTTGTATTGATTTTATTTTTATTTATTGCTCACATTTCTATTTAAAAAAAAAATGTGCAGTACGTACAGTGAGTACAGCTCTTTGTAACTGTTTTGATACTTTAAATAAAGGCACTGTTAATGTTATCATTATTATTATGCTTTTGTATGTTTGTCCATGAAAAGCATAGGGAAATCCTCCCTTTATGACATGGCAATTTAATAAATAAATGGATAAGGTATATAACATGCAATGTCTTCGTCCAATGTGTATCCAAGTTCCATCTCCTTAGGTTGTTGTCCTCATAGTGTTAAGGCAACAGTCTTAATTAATAGATTAATTTAATTTCCCTTAGCATATAAAGTATCTCTTGTTTTTATGAAAACAACAGAATCGCTATGGACACTGATGAGCGGCTATATAGCGCCGTCAGTAAGGCCTGTGTGTGTTTATGCATGTGTGATTGGATCGCAGTATCAGTGAATTATGGCACCACTCAAATGGGGAGGGAGAAAATATATGAGAGGAGGATTGATTGGGGATGTCATATTTTCCATTACAACCGACATCTGTCAGCGGTGACTGCAAAGAACACGCTCATAAACAAACCATAAAGTTTCAAGGGAAAAAAAAAACGATGGCAAACCCCCAGTATTGTTATCAGTAAAGCTAAGGTTGACCGCGTCGTAAACCTGCTGGCTTTCATTACCGTTCCCGTCAAAGAACCGCTTGGCGTTATCGGGGTAGACGTCAGAACTCCTGACAGGTGAATGAAGGCGTTGTTTCAATAGCTAAATTAAATTAACGCCATTTTCATACTTATTCTAGAATCAAGGCAACGGACTGGTCATCATGTAGCAAGGATGCATAATAAAGTCATATCACTAAGTATTGATCCTTGGCCAGCCAAGCCCCTTTCTGTTCTGATATCATCTTTGTGTTTTGGGGTGTGGTAACCTCACAACCCCTGGGACAATGTCCATTCATTCTAACAGCAGAGAAGAGGCTATTCACCAGCAAACCAAGGAATACAATCACACCCAAGAGACATGAAACTTAAGTCCTTTGGCCCAAAGTGATAGCATACAGTATATAGTAAAATCCACACACCTAGTTCCTAATGTGGTATACAGCAAACAATTCAGAGTATCAAAGATTCTTTGTAAAATCATGTCAACTCCCAGCCCACATCTCCTGGAGAGAATCACGTTCTCACAGAATTCAACACTAAAGACACAGTGTCACAGCACCTGTAACGTTTCAAGATGCAACTGTTTACACGTCGCACAATGAAGGATCTATGCATTTCATTAGGGCCTTGATTTCTTTCTTACATTCGTCTTGCTCAGCTCATTAATGAATGTATCAACACATGAGTGAATGAATGAAAAGCTAGTTAATGGAAAAGGGAATGAGTAAAATGAGACAATAGGCCAATAGTAAATGGATGCACAATTGATATGTAATACTTATTTAGATTAATTAACAAATTACACGGCTCTCTGGACAGATGAATAAAAATGTGACTACATCACTTAACAAGATGGACTTCTGAGTTTACCCCCCGACATGCAGTAATCCATTACCTTAGTGTTATTAAATTATTAGGCTGAAGGTCTAACGATCATTAAGAAACAATTCAAAGACCTGTCTGTTGGTCTATCTGTCTGTTCGTCCACCCATCTGTCTGTCTATCTATCTATCTATCTGGGGAACTGGCTTTATCCAGTTAACTTCTGTAAAGTTAACATTTAAACTTACATATTAAGTTTAAACTTTACAGAAGTTAACTGGATGAAGCCAGTTCCCCAAATGAGAGCAAATATCACATAACAAAACATTCTACAAATATCAATTGATATTTTCTGGATGTTTTATTGGTTAAACTGCAAGAGTACAAAGACATTTATTGCCCCGGATGTCAATAATGTTTTATGGGGAAGTTACATAAACTTCTCTGACTATCTACCAGCCTGTGCCTGGTACCATTCTGTCTGCCATTCTGACTGAATTACCATTCTAACATTCTGAATAAATACATGCACACTCATGCTCTGCATCATAGATTCAAACATGATTACTACATAAGCATACATTTGAGTAATGATGATGTGATCCATGCACGTTTTCTCTTATTTATGCACAAATAAGCTCTTTCTCTCACACACACACAGGTAAGATAAACCTTGGAAACCTACGCTTATGGAAACTGTAGTGTGATAACATTCCTGGCCTGGACTCAAATTAGTGAAGTCGCTGGGCATTGAGCAGAGTGTATGTGTCTATAGAGATGAAGTCATTCCATCTCAGCGGGATTATGTGTCAGCTTCCCAGGGACGGTGCATGGGTAAACAATATACAACGGAACATCTCAAGCTAGGAGCTTCAACAATATGATCCTTACTGCAACTGGATGAAGTGCTTGAACTTTTGTACTTTGGTGCACACATAGTCTATGTGCACATGCCAGTTCAGGGCCTTATCAACATATAATATAGTTAATTATAGCAACCCACCTGCTGGATTGTCTGGTCAATGATAAGGACAGAACTCCTCAGCTATGATTGGGGGTCAAAGATGACCTCCTCAGTCCTGGTGACGTTCAAGACTAGCAAGTCACACCACCGGTCAACTCTGCTCACACTAGATAGAGGAAGGTCTTTACCTACTCAGGTAGTGGTAAGCTATATCTGCAACAAGCAAACACTAAATCTCTGGGTGTTTTTCAATCACTAAGAAAAAAGTCAATTCCTGCACACACTTATCACCTCTGCATTGATTTATTAAATTATTCAATGTGCCATCATCTCATGGTCTTTGGAAAGATTCCAATTAGTTGTGTTCTGTCACCTTCCTGCTGTATACTCTGCTATGACTGATATTTTGTTTAACATGGTTTTCCCACATAAAAAGTAAAAAAAGCACATGTACTCTTTCTCCCTCATTGAGAAATGTGGGATATATGAATATTCAAATATGCAAATATGTCAAGCCTCACACACTGCTTGCACCACAGGTTGACCGGTGAAAGAGCAGGGCACATCAAGATGGCTAGCGTTAGCGGAAATATTGGAGACATTCAGCCATACATGTTTGAGCCTCAGTCAGACCCAGACTCATCTGAGGAGTCTGTTGTGCACCAGAATCGGCGACTAGCAGACGTATCAGAATTGTAAGTGTAGTTAGCATCTTTTATTTGTTTATGTTGTTTGTTAGCTTGTAACTGGCAGTGGCTGACACAGCGTTAGTGGTTGTGAAACACTCTACCATGTTTGCTGTTAAAACTTTCACTATGCTCTCTGTACTGACAAGTCCGCTCTGCGCTGGAGGTTACAGGTTTCTTTGCCGGCATTTGCATATTAGACCGCGATTGGTTTTCGGATTTGTGACGTCACAAATCTAGCTTGCCCGGGATTTGAATCTCAGATTTAAGGGAAGTGCACAGACATCTCCCCCTTCAGTAGAGGAATGTGAAAACACCTCTAGTGACAAACTTTGCACAGATACAAGTCAGTCAGGTCAGACATTTTAGGGGACATAAACATATGAAAAACACATTTTTGAGTGGAGAGGGACTTTAAGTTGTAAAAACTCAACCTAGCACTCAATCACGTGTTGACCCAGGGGTGGTTCTTCTCAGTTCCTGTGGACTCTAAATGGAAGTCCATGTCCAGGTATGATAACATCAGCGGTGCATAGCGCCTTCTGACGGTTGAGCTCCTGTACTGTGGGGTTCTGGCTTAACTTCTGCCAACTGTCATCATCCGAGCAGCACTCAAATAGGTCCCCGGCAACCAGAACTGTCCCTGCTGAGGTTCCTCTTACTTGTACGCTGACATCTTGTCCCGTGTGGCCTGGTGTGGGAACTATAGACACCTGGAGGAGAGAGAGGGGAGGGTTTATTTGTTGCAAAATACACAGCACATCACCAGAACACAGCCATATTCGATTGTTTAGACCCTGGTTTGTTAAGCTGCATGGAGCCCCAAAATGGGCCTCGGGTCTAATTCTGGTGGACCACTAGTAGGCAAGAGAAGTAAGCAATATGTGTCCATAAACACATATTAAATATAAATTACTTAGAGTCTTTGCTATAATGGTTAAAGGCTAGTTTATGCCAATTATGTAGAGAGATAGATATACAATATAGTATAGTAGATATACAATTAGGTCAGCACCTATTTCAGACTTCAAGCTACTCAAATGGACTTACACGACTGACACAGAAACTCTCAATCACAAACCCTACACACACACACACACACACACTTACGTGCTCATCTATGGGATAAGGTTGTCCCTCTGCTAGCTGATTGGGAAGGTACCTGTCACCTTCACTAATATCATACCCAACAACTATCATCGCCGCTTGAAAAAGACTCAAATTTCCTATGTGGTCCGAATGTCCGTGAGTCCCCACAACAAAGTTAACATCTTCCGGGTCCAGACCCCTTTCCTTCAGTTTAACACGGAGGAGGTCCCGGTCCCACGGTCCACCGGTGTCCACTAAGATAGTCCTGGGCCCCGTTATGAGGGAAATGGTCCCATCAGCTCGAAAGGTCCCGTCGGGTTGCGATAAACAGTATCCAACACTGAGAACAGAGACGGAATATGGTTGGCCGGAGATATCCAACTGTGATTCAGTGAGGGGAGTTGATTGAAACTGACAAGGGAGCGGTTTACCTTCAGTTTCCATCATAATAAGAGATACCCCAACAAAGACTTCAACTTTTATATCACCTAATCGACAAAGGATATTACATTCTGTTGGCTGGAAGAAAAGCACATGGACATGCTGTCTATTTCTGTATTGGTTGATTCTACGGGAGGGCAGAAGGGACAAACTACTAGTAGCGTTTCGTTTATCTAGCGCCTAATCCTCTAGCTGTTACATCAACTTCCTGTTTCCGCCATCTACTGGATTAATGGCTATGTACATTTTAATCAATGTGTTTGGCTGTACAACATTAAACTACTATATATGTGAGCACAATTAAACAGTATACAAATACACCACAAGCTAGAGCAGAGGCAAGATCAGAGAATAACACACATTTCTTGAAATGATTTTCCATCTTATTTTGCCAGCAGATAAACAGTTGGGAAATAGGAAAACTACTGTATAACTCAACTAGAAAACCCCAAAATAAAGTATTCGACTATAATTAGGTATTTATATATATATATAGAGAGAGAGAGAGAGAGAGAGAGAGAGAGAGAGAGAATATACAAAAAATGTCCTCTTGGCAAAGATAAATGAGACAGGACCAAAACAAATGCGCTAGGCCTACATTTGAGAAAATGTGACTTCTTAATTTTTGTTTTCCTCTGCCTTAACTCATTGGTAAGTTGATCCTAGCCAAAGGGTAAATTCAGCCATAATTAACCAATTGACTTTATCAAGTCAATGCTTTTCAATCTGCGCTCTACGAAGTAAACAGAGTGACGAGTGAACGTTGTTGCTGTTGTAAGTTACCCACATATGCTTGCATGTTCTAATCCTTAGCATCCTTTAGCTGCCATTTTGCATACACAGAGAATTTGCTTAATAGGGTACTCTCTCCTTACAAGTAAAGAATTTGTTTTTTCTTATTTACTCTCAATTGCTTCTGCCGGGCACCTCAGTACTTGATTGTGCTCTGCCAACCTTGGGAGAGATTAACTTCTGAAAGGATATGTCAAAGCATTGCTGTGCCTGAACACAAAGGACACGTGGGGCCTTCACCTAGCCGTTAGTTAAAGGTTTGGGGTGATGGCAGCATATCAGAGGTGGCTCGACTGAATCTAATTGCATTGATAGTATTGACTATAAATTGATAGTATTGACCATTAACCACCCCACCGAGCTTGCCTCTAGCTGGGAACTGGTCTCTGTAATACTGAAACTCCTATTGGCCTGGCAGCGCTGCACCACAGTTGATAATCCTATAAAAGACTCCCTCTCTCTACCATTAATTTGCTAACCGTTACCATTTGCTAACATTAATGTCCAGAAAGTTCTGCTCACACCATTCTGTAAAATTCCTTTGAGAAACCAGACAGAGACGCCTGATTGCACTTAAGCAGACCAATAATAGCCGTATCATCAGCATATTTGACGTAATGATGAGCCTGATCAATAGGTCAGATAAGGGACTTACATAAATGCGTGATTTAGTGCTGATTCACCTTTAAATCGCACGTAGACCTTCACAGAGTGTCCTATACTTGGATGAGACTGAAAGCACACACTACTGTGTGTACTACAAAGAATGTGGTGGCTTACTTGAACACAATAAAGGGTAACGTCAAAACATGTTGTGATCGTTGCATATTTTTTGCATACACGGTTTATACAAACTCTTATGTCAATTTTCATCCCTGAATGCAATATCTTCATGTATTTCAACAGACAGTGGATGAAGCATTCCAGGAGGAGGGCAGTACCAGAAGAGGGCACCATCAAACCAGAGTGCCTGGAGAGTGGCCAGAATCTGATTTTACACTGGTAAAATGAAGTAAACCAAATAAACATGTCTTTTATTTTATTTATCTTTAGAACCATTTATTAACTAAAAAGCTCAACTAAGACAGTCACTCTTGTGGGGGTCAGAGATGGCTATTTGAAACTATCCCCCAGGCAAATAACTATTTAATAGCAGTATTTCATACCAATATAAATTCCTATACAGGTAGATAGCATCGTATAGATACATGGTTTCCATGTTTCCTATGGACCCCTTGAAGAATAGATGTCATGTTAAGAATCAATGTTTAGAGCAATAAACATTACTAAACACGTTTTAAAGAATAAACATTACCAAACAGCACATACATGTCTAGTATTGAGTTCGTTTTCTCTGTATTTGATCTTGCTATCGGTCATCAATATTGAGAAGGATTTCATTATTGAAAAAGTGAAAAGCTGTTTTACCTAACATGCATGTCTATTTTATTTGAAAAAGGCATCCCAAACCA
>OMKK01004729.1:10455-21684 GCA_900302305.1 Polymixia japonica | reverse complement strand
GGCCCGGTTTCTTTGAAACCACAGAATTTAATCCGATGAACTGTTCATTAAGTCTGTTTGAGTGAACATCCACCACTATCCCATACAGCCAGAGATGAGAAATGCTTCAAGTCACGCTTGTTAGACAAGGTGGAACACATGACAGTGCCAGTACCCAGGATTATTTCTTAGGCATTCGGCTACTATTTCTGGTCTTTAACTGTTAGCACTACAATAATAATAATAATAATAATAATAATAAGAAGAAGAAGAAGAATATCATTAGAATGTAAAGGTTTAGACAAACAGAGTGCCTCTCCCATTCAGTGGCATATCATGATTGGTATTTTATATTAGTCTAAAAACATAAACCCTTTGTAGAAGCAAGGCGAAATATAATTGCTAACCTTAACTTACCAGTTATTCCTATTTTCCCCTTTTAGAACAATGTGTGGTGGAGATTGAATCGGCGCCACAGGGCAGCTTCAGCAAGACGTCGGACTACCAGTGCAGCGTGGTGGACAGCCAGAAGAGGAGCTTGGTCCTGGTCCAAAACATGGAGCTGCAAGCCGTGATGCTGCAGGGAGGAAGCAGCCATCGCAAAGGTAGCTTCACGCATTACAATCATTCCACGGCTTAAAGGTCGTAAATGTAACTTTTGTGCTTAAGCAAACAATTAACTAAAAATAAGACGTCCACAGAGATCGTGTAAATATCATTAAAAAAAATCTTGACGACCTGACAACCGGGTCGATTCAGTGCTTTCAGTTGAACAAGTGAACACAAACTCCTCGAAATGCTCCTACAAAATGCCACATTTTACCTTTAAAGTTACAACTAGGAGATTTGAACAATGGAATAGAATTAGGTTCATTTGGTTACCCTGATCATAACAATTCAAAATATAGTCTTTTACATCTTTGTCTTAGTCTCCTCATAGGAGTTCAGGCTACGAGACCCATGTCTCTCCATAGGTTTCTTTATGGAGTGTCTAGGCGTGTGTCTTTTGAATCAACGCAGTGATCGTAGTGGTATCACGTTGAAACTGAATCTCTTGTTCTCTCCTCAGTGCTTCTGAACATGAGCACCTACGTGAACCCTGCACCCAGTACCGAGGCCAGGCCCGTTGCCCTGGGCATCAGGGGCACCAACCTCTACCTGTCATGTTCCATGGATGCTGGGAAGCCAACTCTGAACCTAGAGGTACTTTAACACATTTTACTTTAATTAACTTTAATACAGTTATGTGGGTAGTACGGCGGTCTTACATAGACTCTAAATACACAGTACACTGCTGACTGTAGACTGTGGTCAGCTATGACTCGGGTGTCAGGTAATCTAGAAGCACTGATCAGATCTACTTGATCATCTGATTAGTGAACGGATTCTAACTTGCGCACACAAAACTCAAAATGTTGTTGAAAGAGATGCTGCACATTATAAATCTATCATACACCAATACTGGCTTTTAGATTTTGATGATGTGGTAGATTTGATTATTATGATGACATGACATTTAACCTTTAACCTTTAACCTTGGTGTGCTCTTCGCTTTAGGAGGTGGATAATAAGGATCAACTGAGGTCCATCAGCAGGGACAGCGAGATGATGCGCTTCCTCTTCTACAAACGGGACACCGGGATCGACAACAGCAGTCTCATGTCCGCCCGCTACCCCGACTGGTACATCAGCACAGCTCAGGAGAACAACCTGCCGGTGGAGATGTGCCAGCAGTCCGCCAGCCGCTACCAGACGTTCAGCATTCAGCGCCAGAACTAAACATGGCCCCGGCGGTGACCGTCTACAACAAGGAGGCTCAAACTGTTTGAAATATTCAAATATTATGTATTTTGGCTATTTTTTATTTGAGTTGAGAACAACGTAGAGGGCATTTTGAAAAAGAAAAGGCTTGTTATCAATATATCAATAAGAAAATGTATCACATTAATCATTTTTTTTTACTTGCTACATTTTTAAATAATGAAGGTTAAATATTTATGTTTGTGACCCATGGTTTACTGCCCCTGTTAGAAGGCAAAAGCACTGCCACTGTCTGGGAGAAGATAACCTCTTGAAGTTTTTAGAGTTTGTATGTACCAAGTACAGCAAGTTATCGTAGGGTGTATTGACGTAGTCAAAGTTCACCACAAGATGGCGACATAGTCTGTCTGGTGAGCACCCTGTGTATTTATTGTACTGAATGATATGGCACTCCATTTACAATTTCAAAATGTTACGCTTTTATTTAATATTTATTTATTTATGCACTAATATTAACATATATATTGAAAATATTTATTTGTAAATCTGCTCACTAACATTGTTTTATGTTTGATGTCCTGGAATAAATCTGCAGCAAATCCTTACAAATTCTCTCTGATGAATGAGTCCTGAACATCTCACATCATTTACATGCCCACTCATACAGGATGTGTTGTCAACAACACAAGGGACGGTGATATAAAAACCAACCCCATGACGGGACAATCAAAGACTGTATGCATCCTAACTACCTGTATGGCTGCTGCAGGTATCGTGGCTAAATGTGTGACTATTTAACACGGCACATTTGACAGGTGACAAGCCTCCCTTTTACGCCAAACGTAGCCCTGTGATATTACTAAGACATTTTCTGACACATTGAACATGCAAAAGCAATTTTAGGAACGTTTTGCATGCGCAGTATGTAATGTTTGCCAAAGTGTAGTCTTAAAAAGTAATAGAAAAAAGCAAATGGAATTTATTCGCAATTACACAATAAATGCATAAATAAATAGCACTTTACATATTTTAAGTATTGCTAGAACTAGTCAGGGAGAAGCACCCTCACATTCAGGGCATGTGAATGTAATTTTAGACAGAATAAATGACTCATTACACAAACAGTCACCGGGAGTCTCCCTGGAATGAGCACTATCTCCCGGACTCGGACTCCCAGAGAGGAACGAAAACCTCCTGAAAATTATCACTATCTGCTGAACTCTGAAATGCGCAGTGAAATTGTTACGGAATGTCCGCAAATGGTAAATTGACTGCATTCATATAGCGCTTTTCTAGTCTACCAGTCTTTACAACTTATGCCTGGACGTGCTGTTGCGTGCTCCAATGTACCACGGGTCCAGCAAGATCCAGGGAGGTTTCCATGCATAGCTGAGCTAGGGTGGGCCCTCCAACTGGTCTGAGACTCGAGTCTGTTAGTATTGCAGGATGTTGTCAGAATGACTTGTTGGGCTGATGGGAGGGGAGCACTCTTTTTGGATTAAACTTCACCAGATGGTCCACGTTGAGTTTTGGACAGTTCTGCTCCAGTTTCATCGACCTGATCACCAGGAGCCAACTCCTCTTGGATTCCATCTCCATTTCCATCTTCCTTTCTTATTTTTATTGCATTTTTATCAGATCAATTTCGTGGAATTTTTAGTTGACGCTCTTATGCAAGAACATTCCAAGTGAAAACACTGCCTCTACACATCTCAGAAGAATGGTCGATTTTCTGTTGTGTATTTGTGCATTGTATTTTACTTTGCTTTTAATTGCTGTATTTGTAGAGATTTTCTCTCTACGTGGCTCTGGGGGACGGGAATGTTCTAAGTATTGTCCTTTGTAAGTGCATAAATAAAATATTATGAACAACAACAAAAAAACGAATTCAGTTTGAATTATTTAAGGGCCTCGATAGTATTAAAAAAAATATATTTCAAAAAATTTCAAGTTTGGCAATTTTTCCGTGGGGGAGCGCTGATGGAGCATCTCGCTCACACGACCGCGTCACGGACGGACAGCACGTTTGTTATTGTCGTGACGTCAGGCGAGGGCCGGTTCGAATATTCGAATTGTCCAATGAGAGAAGAGGGGCGGTGACTCCGCGGGAAAATTTGAAAGCAGCTCGAGGCGGACGGTGTGCGTGAAACGTCGTGAATACAACGACACGCCCCTCGAGACAGTCGTTATCTAGCCTGAACAGTAGCAGGCTGCAGCTAGCTAGCCTCAACGAGACACTTCATTTACAGATAAACTTTTCAAGACGAGACGAGACGTTATAATAAACATGGACGAAGGAGGGACAGTTAAACAACTCTCCAAAAAAGGTAGTTAAACGCTAGCGAACGAGCTACGTTACGTTGTTTAAACGGCTAGTAGCGTTAGCCACCGTTAGCCACCGCTCGCTAGCTTAAGATACATTCAGATTCCTTTATTGTTGTGGTTCCTCGACCATAGCAGCATCCAATATAATATATATATAACACTAGAAATAAAATTGAATAGAATAAAGTAAGTAAAATAAACAGCAACAGGATGACTATATACAATTCTGGCAAAGTATGCAGATATTACACTGTATAAATATGGAATAACTAAATGGCTTTGTACAGTTCTATGTACAGTTCTAAATGGCTATGTACAGTTCTAAATGGCTTGGTACAGTTCTATGTACAGTTCTAAATGGCTATGTACAGTTCTATGTACAGTTCTATGTACAGTTTTGGCTATGTACAGTTCTAAATGTTATCCAGAAGTAAGAACACGGTGATGTTACCGTGGACGTGTTTAGATCATATTACATATCATGTAGATGATCATATCACACGTTAAGACAACTCTTTGTTGATCATTGTTAGCATGAGCTAACACTACTAGCTGGTGATCTGACCACCAAGCGGAGCAAAACATACCACAGCTGCTGTATTGTTATTCATTTAGCCTGAGAAAGGTTTAGTCACTAAATATAGTATAGCTTGCATGTATAGTGTTTACCTATCAATTGATTCATTGCAGACTACAAATGTATATAACATAATTGGCAACGGTAACGTTATTGGTCTAGTCGTTATGTCCTCTGCGTAATAAGTGTTGGACAAATTAACACAATTAAAGTTTTTCAAGGCAAATATTTAGTTCGCTATCTTTTTCATTTTACAAATTTATTAAGTTTGTATACCTCTATACCTTCCTTGAAGAGGCTCTACCTAGACTGCTTTTTGAGAATAGTAGTTTGGTGGTGCCACAATGCTGAAGTGACCCTATATGACCCGAGGAATGGCAGTGGGACGGCTGGACCCGTAAATTAAGTTATTTGTAGAGCTATTAATGAATTTCACATTATGACAAAGTACTGTCAGACTTGCAGTTCAGGAGTCCAGCCTGTGACTATCAAATCTTGAAAAATGAAATAGAGGAATTGGCCCAATGCTTTTGTGGACAAGACCAAAGTCCTTATCCCTGACTGCAATAATCCTCTTCCACCTGTCATGTCTATGACCAATCTGTTGAATTTCTGAACAGTTTTAAACATCAAGGGAGTAAGGAGACTTATTAATTGCACGGTTAACTTTGCCTTTCAGTCAGGATACTTTGGAGAAAGTTTTTCAGTCTTGTGTAAATCATTACAGCATGGTTTGTTACAGCCCCAATACATACTTTGCTGTCTTTTATATGGTAGAACGTCACATCAAACTCAATGACTTAAAGCTGCTATGTGCAGGTTCAGTGAAATATGATCATCACAACAAGTGTCTGCCCCTTTTAGGTTGGCTGGTGTATTGATATTCCCTCTTTCCTAAACCGTGTCTACAATTCCTGGCCCGACTCTTGGCACTTCTAGCATGTGAGGTTGTTGATGGGCAGGGGAGAGGAGCAACAGATAGCTGCTGCAGGGGAGGAGAGGAGTCCAGCTTGATTTGAACTGGCTTGTTGCAATTCCCCTTCGCTATCAGTACAGTCAGAATGTCACACACAGCAGCTTTAAGAGCTTTTCTGAATCAGAATTTAGCAAGCAGCACTTAATTTAAAACAAATAATTTCAAATGTTGTGACTGATTCACCTTCAAAATGCTTCCACCAAAATACACATTTTAGCGAGCAGTTGGTATCAATTCTACAAGTTGATATGTTATTGAAATAACTGCTGTTTGGTGGATCATATGTACAGAGTATGTTGAATTTAATATTGGACACTAACAATTAGGAACAGGCCTTCGGTCATGTACTGTGAGGTACATGCCAAATTTCCCACCAGGGGCTAGGCAAATTAGACGTAGTTGTTTGAAAATTGTTTCATTAGTTGTATTTCATTATAATGGAAAACGTATCTCCATTAGATACACTAAGGGTGCAAGAGGCTGCATTCCTGTCTTGCAAATGTACATGAAGGCAGGACATCAAGAGTCTGGTGAAATTGCTGGGTTATAAACTTGACACAATTATAATAAAATAGAGCTAAATACAAATTAGAGATAATATTGATCTTGGGTTATATTCTTTTGCTTGACTTTATTTTGTTATGCTCAGTTGAAAGTCAGGTACCGTTCACAAATGCTGTATTGCTAACATGTTTTAGCACGTATAGAAAACTTGTACTTATTACTTACTTGTCAGTACTTGTACTCATTGTATTTCATTTTACACCTCTGAAAAATGAGTTTGAATCATGAAAGAAGATACCTTGAGAACCAATGCTGAATTTGCTTGTAAGCTAGTATTAAATATGTTGCTACCACAGAGCTGCGCAAGCAGAAATTGGTGGAATACTTGGAATCCAAAGGAAAGCTGAAGCCACCCAACCCTAAGTAAGAATCCCTGATTGGTGTGACATTAATTCCACAATTCCTTGCATATAACATTTGGGAACAAATTACTTAATATATTTTATTAACTCCTCAGGTCATACCTCCGTGATGACCGGCTGGTTAGGAAGCCTGCCATGTCTACAATGAAGGTACATGTAAGTGTAAAGGCTGTCATTCATGCTGGTGATGTATAGACTGAAGTGAGTTGAATGGAACTCCATCACATTAGAACACAGCTGTGTTCGGTCCTCCTGTATCCTGTAAGAGTCTGCCAGTCGGGGGAGTCATATCAAGGCTGTGTTGTGTCGAGGAAATCAGGTCCTCACTCAGGTTAAAGTGTTGTTCAATTTAATATAAATGTATTCAGCATTAATGCGGAGAGCAGACATACAGAGAATCACAGTGTCATCCCTGCCAGTGTGTTCTGACCCTGAGGAGAAAAGGCTAAGCATTTTATAGGAAAAGGTAAACAAAGACTCCCTTCGTATATAAGGAACAGTATTCCTGTCCTTGGGTGTCTCCTAGCTAGATCAGACCAAACTCAGGAGGTCATAATAATCATAGAAGGCAGAGAAAGGCAGATCAGAATGTACAGGTCATAGTGATGTTAAACATAGGCTTCTACAGTTGCCTAATAGAAGTTCAGGCCATAATCTTGGCAGTCTTTTGGCAGACAAACATAACATATAACATATCCTTGATTTACTGCAGCTTGTCTTGCTTTTGTATACACAGGTAACTACAGGAAAAGAGAACCAGGCTCCAGGCCCTGTCAATATGCCAAATGAAGGAGCCAAAGTACGACATCAGGCTGCCAAAACCACCTCCAACCTTACTGGAACATTATACTGTGTTAGTTCCAAGCAGAATGTGCAGAGAAGTGGCGACATACCGCCAGTCGACGGCCTCCCCCTCGCACCCACAGGCCCAACACAGCCGCCTAGGCTGAGCCAAAAGTTGGTGCCTACGGGAACATACACTGTCATGTCCCGTAAATCCAACCTTGGTGCAGCCAGCCAACCCAGAAAGCAGCCAGACACCGAAGCCAAACATGCTACTCGCCCAAGCTCAGGCCCTCAAACCCTTTCAAATGCAGTCCACACCACTGCTTCACAACGAAACAGTAGGCCCAACAGTGGTTCGCGTGCAGCCAAAATGGGGCCTAGTTCGACAAATAGTGTCAGGATGAGTCTTGGCCCCGTTGCAAAAACTAAAACAGGCCTGATTCCTGCAGTGACCCAGCCTAGAGATACCAGATCAAACCTAACAACTGTCCGTGCTGCACCTACTGCTACCAGCACCACTACTAATGCTAACAGAATACGCTGCAGCACTGCTGTATCGGTCTTGGGTTCCCAGAGGTCTGCCATGGTTCAGAGGAAAACACACCCTGTGACAGCTGTGACCATGCCTGCCAAGAGGACCACTGTTCCCCAGACCGCAGGTGCTGAGGTTACAGTTCAGGCTCTGAGCAAGGTCGGTTCCAAACCACTTCCAGTCAAGACTCTCCAGCCTTCACGTCACAATCAATGTTCGCGCCCAACAGGAACTGCCAAGGCAGACGACAAAGAGAAAGGGATGAAAGCGAAACCGGTTCAGCTGTTAAATAATACGACAGCACAGAGATCTGAGGTGAAAGGAGCAAGTGATGCCCAAACACGGATGGTCGGCTCTTCAAAAGTCCCACCGCCGTTGGCGGGTACAAAAAGAGCAGGTGTCCTGTCTGTCCCACGGACGGTGCCGCGCTCTGCCAGGTATGTCGGCCAGGCAGGATGGACCACAGACACGAAGACCCCCAAGGCCCAGGGCAGGGCCATGCCCCAGACAGAGGTGAAGAAGGTGACTGCAGCCCAAGAGGAGAGAATGTGAGTAGGGCTGCACCATTGTGTATTGTTGGTTGTCATATTTAAGAAATGTAGATTCTGGTGATTTTTAAACATGCAATTTCTTTAAATGGGTCTGTTGTAGCTGAAAATAGCCCAGCTGTTTTGCAACAAAAACAATGGAATAATATAGTTATCCAAATGAAGAAGGCTTATTGTGATTTAATAATCATGATCGCAATATATAGCGCAGTAATTGGAATTATCAGCTTTTAGCCATAGTCTTACTCCCCTAAAAGTGAGGATGCATGGTGTTGCTCAGTAAAGTGCGTCTCACCGAGTAATGCTAAAATGATGTGATGATTTGTAGCTACACTGACATTTACAGGCCCACTTGATTGACCTTTGACCTAGGGCTGGACGATATGGCCAAAATGTTTTCATGATATGTTTTTTTTTTTTTCGATAATTCTCATGATATATATTTAGTAATAATAATGCTCAATTTACAGTTTTAAGAGTATTCTCCTTAGGACAGAACCCCAAAGAAACCAGAAGGTTAATTATGGTTTATAATACACATTTATTATCAGAAGGAATAGGTGACAAACATTCTGGGCAGAGGTAAAATAGTTGATGACATGAGATGGCTTTTGAAACTTTAATTATATGTTTAAATAACACTGGTGCTATTTAATGTTTTCCTTATTTTACATCATTGTCTTTAGTGACTCTAAAATTAGTCAATTCAGCTGCTCATTGCCTTAGATACAGAGTCCCACTGGGTCCCATTCTATCCAGAAAACCATTAAAAACGGATTCCACAGGCAAACGGTTAACGTTTATCAAACCAGTATATTTGTGTGAAAAACCTGTACATTGTTTTCATCGACAACGTATATAGTTATAATCGGTAGAATGTTATTTTTCCTCTTTACTTCGGGGGGCAGTAGTGAGTCAAAACCAAATGGGTACAAAGTACAAGTACAAACTCAACATAATCAGCATTAAGCATTACTTTCCAAGTCGTTTTGGTAATGATTCGATACACAGCTGTTTTATTGTGATGGATTATGACGATCATGGCCTCTGCGCAGCATGTTTTTGGTGGTTTTTGGAACACACCGGGATCCAATGGCTTCTGTAATGTAAACGACACAGACTTGGAAATCTCATAAATCTATAATCGTTATCGTGGAAATCGTTTTATCGTCCAGCCCTAATCATAAGTACCCCTTTAAATGAGTAGGGTGAACTATGATGAGACCTCAAATCATATTCTACTGCACCCAATGCTCTATTGTTTATTGTTTTGTTTCAAGGAAAAAGCTCCATGAATGGCGGGAGGCCAGAGGCATCTCCTACAAGCGTCCTCCCATGCCTGTGAGGCCTCGGGTCAGACACAGCGTGAGCGTGGCCTTGACCCAGCCCTACTGGGCTACCATGGAAGAGGAAGACAACGCCCACTCCCTTATCTGCGCTGTAGACAGATCCCTGGCCGATTGCCTCAAACTGCTGGGGGAGGTACACAACACTTAAATGAATGAATCACAGTTGATTCACACCTGAAGGTTAAATTGCCCTGTAGCAGTTTCTGTTTTCAGTCGTGGAGTTTTCCAGAGCAGATGTTGGAGGTAGCTTTTTCTTAAATCACAGAGGAAACTTTGAGCAACAAAGTTTGCTCAAACAAAGCAACTCTCGACAGACAAAGCAACTCTCTGGGAACACAGAGAAGTCAGGAGGAAAGAGAGAGTAATCAATGATGGAATTGATAGATACAGTATATTCTCTGGGTTGTAGGTAGGGTTAGCACCTCACGCCCCCTTGGGAGTCAATGAAGAGACTATTATCTAATTTTCTCTTAATTACAAATTGTGTGTAATACATTGGCTATGTTTAACACACATATTTGTACTTTACATATTTGAATAGGTAACATTATGAGCTGTTCAATGGCTGTCTGGAACCATATGGTTTCTTAGAACATTGAAAAGCTTATTACAGAGTTTGTCCTGTTACTACTCAGAGAATCAGTACGGTGAACATTCTGAGATGTGTTGTCCATCCATGTAGAATTGTACACAGATTGTACAATGTCGCTGGAAACAAATCTAGAAATATGTAGATGATAGGTATTTTTAACTGACAGAACCTGTTTCAAAGGACCTAGTGTTTGCTTTCCATTGGTTAGGTTGTGCATCAACAAAACATGTGAGATGGCATGTCTACTAGCCAGGTTAGCTACTGGACTACCCACAGCTAACCGAAACGCTGTAAAGTGTAACTACCCCAGAAGTCAAGTCAAGTTTATTTATATAGCCCTTAATCACATTGCAGTCTCAAAGGGCTTCACAAGCCCACAATCACAAAGAATTAAACGACACCCCCTGCCATCGGACAAGAAAGATTAAGATTCAGCCAAGCATAATGATTGCAGATGATGATTCCAGGGGGTCAGGTACACGCTCATGTGCAACCTCTGGGTACACAAGGAGTGTGTGAATGTGACTTGTTTTGAAGCATTTCATACCGCCCCCAGTAATCAGAATGGAACAGATAAGATCTGAACTTTACCTTGCCCTACCTGTAAGCCAGTGGTATTTTACTAATTCCTACCGGATGACCTGTTCTGAATAGCTGGCGCCTAATGGAGGTGGATGTCTGCAGGCAGCTTAAAACAGCTCTTGGAAAATGGTTCAGTGAGAAAAAACAGCGCTTCACTGTAAACAGTCAGCTGGCTAAGACAGATTCAGAGAGATTCAGTTCCTTGGGACCATTCTTTTATGTGTAAAGTGGTTCTCTCTCCAGACTGTAACAGGGCCAGTGTGTATTTGTATCAGTGCCACATGAACTCGTGAGTC
>OMKK01004724.1:5814-20636 GCA_900302305.1 Polymixia japonica | reverse complement strand
ACATCCCAATTCTCCTCCTTTCAAAGCCTAGGCTATCCACAGCTGCTAAAAAAAATGCACCCCTTCAAAAAACAAAAAACATAAAATGTTTAAAAGGTCTGGCACACAAAATTGCAGTTTTGAGTGAAACAGGGCTGTGTCTGACAATAATCACTTTTTTCCCCCTTTTTTGCAGGTTACCACGAGCAGGTAGGTATGTGTGTAAATTGAAATAGACTCCCCATAAACAATACTAATAACATATCAATGACAATAGCTGTTGTTTTGTACTTCCTGCTGTCTGGCACACTCCACTGAGGCTCTTGGAGCCTGAAAAGCTGTGATGGCTATGATGGGTTTAGACCCCTGATCTGGTCACAAATGATTAGCCTACTAACAAATATGCAGACTCAATACATTATTTTAGAAATATTTGTTTTGATTAGACAGTATCACGGTTTATGAATCATGCTGCAATTTTGCTACTGCCACCTTTAAGGCCGAAAAAGACTCCTGCGAAGGTACACATCAACGTCTCTCTGTGTAGGGATGCAGAGAAGGGGTTTGTGCTTAATAGTTTGCAGCACACACGCACCCCCAAAATCTCAACTTCGAGTCGAGTGTATCTGCAGTCCCACACGTCACAACAACGCTGATTTGTTGAGCAGGGAAGGATATCCAGTAGTGTGACGTCAACACACACGGAACCACAACAACAGAGAACAAAAGTTATCTGAACATAACACACTCATCATGCTTCAACACCTCAACTAGCAGATCGCTGTCATCCTGTACAATAGCCAATTGTTGCAACAAGCATCTCTTTATGTTATTCAGTCTGAGTGGGTTTCTGTTTCCGGATTTCTTGGGCTTTTCTTATGTATTTTGGTTTTGTAATCGCAACACTGCCATCTATGCTGGCGCGCATTATGTGCAAGTGTCATGGCAGACACCTATGTTCACATCTGTGGATGAGGCCCGCGAATGTACGCGTACGTGCAGACGTTGGAGCATAAACCAAGCTTTCAAGATGGAAAGTACCACTGTACAAAACCTTGATTTCTGAATTAACAACCAATGAAAATGTTGGAGAGTGAATTAATTGCTAGAAGTACAGTAATTACAGAACCAATGTTAAGTAAGGGCATTAGGGAAATTTGGAAATATGAAGCAACTTACCTCCTCCATGTTTTTGTCTGAGCATTTGGAGGGAAATGACTTTTCTGACCCAGAAGATTCAGAGCAGCAGGATGGCTGGTGGTCCCAGCCTGCATCAGGAGAGGTCTGAGGGTGGCAGACTTCCAGAGAACCACCACGACAGGTGTCCCCTACTACAGCAGTGGAGCAGCGGTCAGCTGCAAAAGCGTCCCTCCCAAAAGGCAGTTTTTGCCACTCTTGCCTTTTTTTCTTCCTAGGAGGCGGAGAGGCACTCTGGGAACTTGTTGACAAAGACCTGGAGTAGGTTAGGGGAGGCCCGGTTCGACAGGAGTGAAGAATGTCTTTCTGATTGGGGTTTCTGAAGAGACTTTTTAATCCTTGGCTTCGTTGCCCCACTCCCTGCCTCCCCTGCACTAGCGTTCTGTGGGACTCTAGCAAGTGGCAGAGGAAGAAGGCTTTCTCCAGCTCCAATTCCTTGCTGTGATGAAGGTCATAGACTGCCTGCTCAACATTTATCTTCTCATAAAGCCTCAGTAGCAACTGTTCCAGCTTTTGATAAGAATCTCTGCTGCCCAGACAAACAGCCTCATTCCCTGTAGTCTCTCCTTTACGATTTCGTCCTCTATCTTTTATGCTCACTTCCTTAGCCAGTCGACGCTGGGGTTTGACGGGATGCCTGATGGTGGCCTTTTGGCAGTCATGCCTGGCAGTCAGCTCTCTTAAGGCCTTCTGTAACTCCCACTCTGCCTCTTCCCGCAGATGCCTTAGCTCCACAGAGAAGTGCCAGTGGGCCTGCAGTCTTCGGTTCTTCTCCGCCTCCAAATCAGCACGTAACTTTTCTAACTCTTGTCCGTGGTCCGTCTTGCCCCGGCACGGTTTCTTGGATGACAGTGACAGAGTGTTAGCACTGTCTTGCCTCATGATGCCACATTCACAGCACAACAGACGCATAAGGGGGAGACCTATTTAATTCTAAAAAGGGCCATGCAGCAGAATTGAGAAGAATAATTATTGGACTCATGAAGTTTAGATGGGTGATGGGTGGTAATCAAACATGCAGCATGCAATCACACCAGGTCACTGAAAAGATGAGACAATGTAGGATGTCAGGGCATTACAATTTCAGATAAATGTTCAGGTATTTTCATGTTATATATCATAGTAAAAAGAAACAACACCTTGACAGCATGATGAAGGGATAGGTCATGATTATTAGTTAGGTCTCATAGGACGATTGAGAAGGCAGCAATCTGACAAAAAAAGAGAGTAGATAGCAAGCACAAATAAGAAATTGTAGTAGAAAAACCATGTGGAATTATATGAACGTAGAGACAATGCACTTCACAAACCTCTCTTAGCCTATAATAGGGAGCAAGGCAATGTGTAACAATGTTTTTTTTTATGCCAAAATGACCTAATCGATACAATACATTCCAGAATAGATACATAACTTAATTTCAGTAGCATGCTGGTCAGTAAAAAAATGCACTCGTTGGCCAAACCTGTCATCTTTTTCACGCCCATACACACTCAAAACCTGATTTAATGAAGCGATGGCCATAAACAAAATGCATAATTCAAAGAAGTTTGACAAATTAGCAGTGTTTACGTTATCTAGGCCAGAGCAAAGACGTTTTATCCGTCAGTATGTGTAGTCGTAAATTAAAGGACTGTCAACTGAGGATGCAACAAGTAGTTAACGCTAGCTGGCATCCTAACTAGTAACACCGCACTGTCGGCTAATATCAACAATACCAAGCCTAGCTCACATTAACCCAAGGACTTTAACCTAGCAGACACATCTTTATGTAATACTACTTTTGTACTAGGTACAATCTGCTGTGTCCATGTTTAACATGATATTTTAGGGGCACCGTTCATGTTACAATGTTACAACGGGGATGCTGTGAGATCAGTGGCTAATTAACTAGCCACGTTAGCACATGATTTCACGAAGCTAGTCAGGTTAACGTTAATACAATGTAAACACGGCTAGTTATTAGTCACTTCACATGGATAACAGTCTAAGACAGCCTCGTCTAACACAGTCTAACATGACTTGTTAGTTGACGCAGGCTTGACTTTTAAAGCAACTAAACACTAACACTCACCTCTCAGTAGTCCACAGTAGTCAATAGTCAACGTTACAAACTTTTCATCAAAAGAGCCCCCGTTATCTTCTATCAGTTAAGGTACTGTATGTCCCTCGGATCACAATGACCAGAAAAGCTGTCGCTTGTAGATCTAAAATGTTCCCATGTAAGCGTGCAAAGCTGGGTTTGTTTATCAGTCACTCGTGTCAGAAAGACATGGACCACGCATCTCGGAGAGAGCTTCAGCTTCATTAGACCTGCTGTCCTGTCCAAGAATAATAGCTGAGCCCGTCCAGTTAGTGAGGGATGGATGACCACTAGTGGCTTTTGGCTGCTAGTGCAAAGTTACAATGGGTTTACAACTAAGATAGCTGCACACAAGTATGTTGTATGTTTTTTTTAATCATTTTAAGTGGTTCATTCATTTTATTTTATTTTAAATAAGCTAGATAGTCTCTGTTCAATTGGTTGGACCCCCATTTAACCTAACATTAAATATAAAGATGAGCTTATTTATTTTTACTAAGTCATATTTTCAGTAACTCTCTTGAGATAGTACCATAGGAGATAGACTGTGTTCTTTGCTTTGCTGTAACTCATACCTGTGTTCTTTGTCTTTTCTGAATACTATGGAAGCAGAAACCAACCTTCCATTAAATTGCACTGTTACTGAACCTTGTGTTAACAACTATTTTGATGTATACTTTCTCCTGCTGCAATACCTGTTTTGTGTGGTGTCAGATATCTGCGTAGGGGTTGATGGAAAGATGAATACCTAAGATGTTTCCTTTTTGCCTTTTTCATACGATCTGTATAGTTCCCATGCTGACCTCTTGTCCTGATTTCTCAATGCCATGCTCAGACAGTAAGCTGTCACAGTGTTTCCCATCTAACCCAATACCAAAAAAAGAAGAAAAAAAATCCCAGTGGATTCTTTATATTGTCTTTGTGTCTTTGTCCCACTGACAACTGAAGCGATGAGCTGTTTTGTTGAAATGTCATTATAGCAAAGGGTAATGGAGTTTTGTTTCCGTGTTAAGTGGGAAGGAAGGTCAGTTGCTAACGTGCACCTAACTGGAGAGGAACTTAAAGACCTCAACCACCTAATCAGGTGATCATGGCGAACAGGCTACCCTTTATATTCCCTCTCCCTCCAAATAGTGTGTCAAACAGATTCAACTTTTTGTTTCCTTTTATTTCCTTCAATTCTTCAGTTGTCTCGGTCACACTTCCCCCAGCTCCACAGTGAACATTGTGTGTTTTCATATAATTGTGGGATTGTGTTAATTCATTCTTTCTTCTGTTTTTTTGTTTAGTTCTTTTGATGCAGCGGACAGACTCAGTGCCATCCTAAAAAAATATGTAATATAATATGTAATAGTAATAGCATGTGCGCCAGTGCACCAAACTGCTAGCTTTACTATGAATAACAGAGTGACAATATGCACAGTTCTGTATCTGGGGTATGATTATCACTAGCTGGGGTCATTCTAATGTTCTGTTTCACTCTTTTTTTTTTCCATGTGAGGATATGGTCAGCAAGAATGCACTGTATAATATGATACCAGAGAATAGAGAAACCTTTGATAAAGTGCTTCCTGAGATTTCATTATTTGGCGAAGGCAGTAATATTGAAATATATAAATCCCCTAAGGTATGCAACATACCTTTTCAATATCATGTTGCCAAATCAACCAGGGGCCAAAGTGTATCATCTCTGACCACTGGGTGGTGTTTGTGTCAACAGGGAACTAGTCATTTACTTACCATCTAATATGTCACAACAGTTATTACTTAAACTACAGTAGTTGACTACATCTTTAAGTGCCTGTGTGTATGTGTTTGTGTTTGAAAGAAAGAAAGAGAGAACAAGTGACGGAGTGGAGAGAGAGAGAGAGAGAGAGAGAGAGACAGAGAGAGAGCGAGAGGGAGAGAGAGCGAAAGGGAGATTTCGCATAGCCCTCTCTGTTATCAGTGTGTCCTTGGGCTGCTCCCTCTCTCATTCCCACCTATCCTCATTCACATGTGGCAGACTGTTGGCAAGAGGCAGAGACAGAGAGAGACAGAGTAACTGCAACAAGAACCACTGTTCTTACTACTGCATCATTGTAACTAAAATGATACACTATTGTGCACAGCTAACGATTGTATTCCCTATCCCAAATGACAATATGTAAGGAGATACACTATACAAGTATAAAACAGCTATAGTTACAGTAAGAAGAAAGTGGCATTTGTGGCCATTTAAGTTTACCTGCAGGATAAAGCACTTTGTATAACATCAACGTGTCATCTGTATGATGTATCACCCTTTATAATTTGTGCAGAAATAAATTTCCTTCCAGATCCCTTGAAGTTGTTCCCGTTTACAAGCGCCAAATGGCCAGAGGCAAGTATACTACTGTCTTTTGGCCTTTTATTTTCAAGATATTTGAGTCTGGGTTTTTTTTCCTGACTTATTGTGCACCTTGCCAAGCATGGATACTACGTTCCTTTATTTGTATGGAAAGCTGCTCTTCAAATGAAAATTCTGTGAAACAACTTTGATCTTAACTACGCCTACTTTTAACTTACTATTCTTTGATATTTTGTTCAGTATGTTCGAGGGTAAACAACCTAAAATTTAGTACACACACAGCATTATGGCATTATGCAAAACGTTTTGAACAAACATTAAAGTGTATTAAAGTATTATCAAAGCATTAACAAAGTATTGGTGAACTTGATGAATCAAACCGTATCACAGTTGTCACCCACTAGGTTTTACATACTGCCAGTCATCATGACCCACTTTGAATAGTTGTGCATGACAAAGGTGGCAGGATGTGACACTATAGTCACTATAGTACAGTATTCGTGTCAAGTTCAAATTTAGGTGACACATAACTTTGTGGAACAAAAGACCATGACATAACACAGGGTGGCCTATAAGGCTACTATTACTTACTATTAAGGCTACTACTATACTTGTGACAATAGTTTACATCATCCCATCATCATACTATCCCTTGTGACAATAGCTTGCATCATTGTACAGTAGGTGTCTCAGAGTTATGTAAAATGGTGTCTGTGGACACATACGTTTGACCTCATTTAACCAATACATTAGTAGTTAGCATTATGTTTTTACACAAACAAATACATTTAAGAATGTCCGCAAGATGTGTGCCCTAGAAACATTATAATTCACCATTCAGAAGGATTTATTTGCCCATATTATGTGTCTCCGCTGTGAAAGTTAAATTGATAAAAAAGGCTCCGGGTTCCCTCGGCACATTTTCTTCCTTAAGGCTCTTTGTTCACAGAAGCCTGAAGCTTCCTCTTTTATCATCATCCTTTTATCACAGTATAGACCAATTTCAACCCTTGCTAGGCATACAAGAACGATTTGACAGCATTGCACTTGTTTATAATGTTTATACTGAGGTCCAAAAGGTTACCAAGCTACACTGGAAGCTGAATAACGCGTAAGAATACTTTGCCTATTAGAGCAGTGGATTCCAATAATGACTGTAGTTGTCATACGCCTCCATTAAGCTGGCATAACCTCATTCAGGCTGAGGTTCCGAGACTCAGGTCGCATAAAAACAACATGATAAAACGTAACATTAGTTATATGTACAGGGGCTGCACTATTCAAGAGAGAACATGACTGTCAATGACTCCATGTCATGGTCAGATCAGAATTGCAGCTAATCTTTAGTGACAATCTCCCCATTATTGTGTCAGGTGTCTGTCTTTTCACAGCTGGAAATCCAAGTCATATCTGGTTGAATGCACACGGCGGCATGTGAACCCTCCACCACATGCTCGCCTGTCACAAGCTGAGAGAGGGATGTCTCCTGTAGATAGCACACTAAGTCTAACCCTTGCTTTAGTGGCTTTCTTCTCTTCCTGGACACTGCAGATAATATTGAAGCACACCCTCCCTAGACAACAAAATGTTACCACGATTAAGTATTAGAACTAGTGAAATACATTAACTTTGTCAAGTTGAATTAGGAAGAAAGAATATGAAGAAAAACAGTGCTAGTATTCCACACCCAGGGTGTATAAATTTATTACCACCTCAGGGGATAGAAAACAAAGCGCAGGCCCCTTTTATCTTTGTATTTCGTATTCTGTTCTGCACCTTTTGTTGAGGATCGGGTGTGTTTTGTTCTTTCATATCGTATTAGCGCAGCAGAGTAAACAGACAGTAATATGCCCTGGTGAGTGTGCAATTCTGTCAATTTATTGTGGGCATGCCTGCTGAAATTCTACTTCTTAATCTAATGTTTAGATTTTCTACTTTAGTTCAAGGAGGTTTTTTTTTTGTAATTCTTTTTAGTTTTTAATCTCTTCATTTTCTGGAAATTGTAATATCCAGATTTTTGCAATGGGACACAATTCAAAATAAATGTAGAATGTGTTTCTTTACTGTTAGATTTATATAACCTACTTTCTTGCAGCCATCACAAATTGTGAAAAACTATGAATTTCTGTTGAGTTCAAACCTTCATGTCATGGTCATAATTTGATGGTCCTTTTTACTGCGGCGGGTCTTTATAATATCCTAATGTGAATAAGTAATGCCTGGCACATTGAACTCTTATTCAAAGGTTATGGGCATATAGGGGAAAAATATATGCTTTTATGAAATAAATAAGGTGTTGATTATGCCCATAGCTATTCTTAGGCTTCTTTATTACTCAGTTGTTACAGTTGTTGAATTGGGTGCCGCCTTGGATGCCCTTCATATACACACAGGAGTTGTCTAGTAAAACCGTAATGTTCTCCTGTTCAAATGTGAGCAGCTCCACTAAAGACATTTTAGATTAGGTGCCTGGCTCAATTCAAAACAGTAATTGTTGAGATAAAAGCATGTCTCGCTTACTTTAAATGTTCACTGACTTTCCATGTATCCCTATCCTGTCAGTAACTGAGCAGGTGGACTTCAGGTCACAAGCCCACTTTGTAAAATTTAAAACAAAAAAGTTCTTCATGTCTTGTCAATCACCATACTAGAAGAGATTATATTTGTCATTCAGTTGACATTCTTGACGACTATCTGACTTGTTTCTATGTTGATGATGACAGTAATAACAAGAAAGGCACTGAGAGAGATGCTACCTGCATGAACTGGGTCCAAAGAGGCAGACAGCAATAAAATGCATATTATACTATCCATGTAAAGCTATTATGGATATTAAAGCTATTATATTATTATGTATGTGACTGAAGCACTATGCATCCAAGTTGAATGTATCTGGCAAAATCTGTATTTTAATGAATTGTGATTACATAATGTAATCCAATAGTGCAGGTCTTTGGCCAACTGTCAACCCATCGGCAAAGTTTGATCCAAATTGGATTAGAACTATTTAATTAAAAACAGTGGAACCCCTAACAGCCAAAAATCTAAATTTTAACAGTGTCAGACATCTGACTGAAATCGATAGAGCATTTCACATATACCAATGACTAAAACTTTGACCTTTGTCTGTGCCATTGATCTTTGATCAATCACAGGTCAAAGGTCCTTGGCTGACTGTCAACCTATCCACCAAGCCAGATTGAGCCAGATCAGATAAAAAATGGGTGAGTTATTGCGTATTGGTTACAGACAGACAGACGGCCAGACAGACACAAAGACCAAGGCTAAAACCCCTGTCCACGTGCTTGTATAATATGCTTGTATAATATGCTTGTATAATATAATAATAATAATACAGATAATAATAATAATAAAGTCTTGGCAGCATAATAAGTAATAGTGATAGTAATAGTGTGCAAACTTGGGTCATGTCATCAGCAAACCAATACACAAGAGCTTACCGTTTTTAGCTGATTTGGTAAAACTTTATGTCAGTCATTGAATTTGCAAGGAGGCATGGCGAAGCAATAATTGTTTCAAACTCTATGACATTTTGTGCAATCATGATGAATCTTGGATACATTCCATTTAATCTAATGAGAATCTCCAGCCATTTTCAAATTTACATCTAAGGGGAAAAAAGCTAAAACCTTATTTCTGAAATACTTTTTACCACTTGTGTAATGCTTTTGGTAAAATCAACCCAAAGAGACCAGAAGGGGAAGTCCTAAAATGTAGCTATGTAGTACTGTAACGTGGCTACAAAATGTACGATATTGTCAAGAAAATCTGGAATTTTGACTGTGCACAGTTGTTTTTTCCAGAACCCATCCTGAAGGGTCAGAGGATTAGCCTAATGTAACAGAATCCCAGTATTTTGACTTGTCCAGTGATTTGGTGACACCACAGGAAGGAGCCCTGAATTGGCCCTTGAAAATCCTAACAATGGGCATGAGCAGCCAGCACGTTTCTCTGCAGCTCAGGAAGGATTAGCATTTTGAAGGCAATTGCTATTAGCCTGCTGCACAATTCAAAGAGGCCCAAGGCTTTTTCTGAGGCATGCAATTGAAAAAAACTCTACTGTATCTTGTATGTCGGTAATGTTACTTCTTTGAGTCACATAAATCCTCTTGACTCCCTCTGTAGTTAATAGAGGAGACAGTGGCCAGCTTGTATTTAAAAAAATTGAATAACATGAAGAACAGAAATGTATAAGGACTGATGGTTTCATCATAACAGGCGTTTTGTCAATATTGCTGAAAATGATTTTTTTTTGGTGACATATAAGTCACAAAATCTAATGAAGTCAAAACTATGTTGTTAACCTATCACTAAAAAATGTCAAGTAAACCACATAATTGATATATTGTTCATTCAGCAGTTCAAATGTTTTGGAGGCGTTGGAGAGACGCTAAAAAGTCATTCACCTCATATCAAGAGTGCCTTTATATTCTCTGATGAATATTGAAAAGGAAGACCTGCTCAAAGTTACAATATGAAGCACACAGCCACAATAATAGTGTCTGGTTACCGCGGTCCTTTCATTGCAATGTTTAAGTCCAGTAGGGTTTTATGCTTGTCCACCTGATATTCCTTGGGACTAGCCGTGGACAGGTGGATTCTATGACGTCTGTGGCAAAAAAGTACTGTACAGCACACAGTTGAGTGATTTGCTCAAATGTCTGATTCATAAAAGCTTGCACCTTTTTCAGTTCTATTTAATCGCACACGCCTTTGCTTAAGAGTGAGTGGGAGAGTCCCATGCACACGCACATACACACACACACACACAGAGAGAGAGAGAGAGAGAGAGAGAGAGACAGACACACAGGACCTCAGCCACTGTGTGTACAGAGATGAGCAGGACCGCACCTTCTGTGAGCACTACCTGAAACTGGAGATGCTGAGGTACCTGTGAAGGGTTGGCTTTCATTGTCTTTTTTCCTCTTGCTTCTTTTAGGCACAGACAGTTACAGGGCGTTAGGACATTAACATACGATGCTGTTGTCTTTATTGTTTTACGTAATCTTTGCCATTGACGCCAGGTACTTATAGTTATGGAGGGTTAAGGAGATGAAAGACCTAGCAGCGTTGGATAAATCCTTTTTCCTCACGATATTTCAACACAAAGTTCCGTTTTTTTTCTGCGTGACTTTTGGAATTAAGCTACCTGCTGTTTGAGTTCCAAGGACAATTTGTTTTTGAACGCTGCTTTTGGAGGAGACCTATTTTATTTGTTGACTGTGGGTGAAAATAAATACTTTTACAATAGGTATGTATTCCTGTATACATTCTTTAAAAACTAAGTCATTTTTTTCTTTGGTGCGTCTATATGTTTATTATACTTTACTATAAATATACTAATGAAACCATTAACCTGGTTTTATAGCAAGTCAATGACTGAGAACAACTTTGAATTCATCCTTTGTGTCTCATTTGGTGTGCAACTATGTATTCATTCAAGGGTCCATATTCAGGGACAAATTACACATATAATTATATACACATAGAAACCTAATGTCACAGCCTCAATTATCTTCAGATCCCATCAGAGAGCATATGCATCCAGTATTAATGGGTAAGAAAATGTTCTCATTTATAACCATTCTGCTTCTCAATGTCGTTCTTCTGTTATACTTGTTATATTCCACAATGAAGAATAAGTGGAATATGAAAAAGGGTTATGTTCATGGATAAAGATGAGGGTCAGATACGCATGCTGACAAATGCAATGAATCTGCATTTAAATGCATGGAAATTCTTCCCTTTTAAGTGAGTGACAGCGTTATTCTCTGGCTTTATCTCGGACATTAAGGGGTATTTTTTGCCGGGCCAAGATCTTTCAGCTATTTCTCAGCACAGGGAAGAGAGAAGGGAGGGGAAGCACAGGCGACACAAAAGGCAACATTATTCCCCAGCGGATCTGCGCTACATCCCACTATGAATGGAGTATTGAAAAACATAACATTGGGGACTAGATTATTTTTCATCCCTCATAACTGAACCATTTGTCCCAGAGTTTGGAGTGGTTTGTTAGCACAGTGTGCACATGAGACAGACGTGGTTCTAGAACACTGTGCTGGTGTTAAAATCCCCCACCTCCCAATTGGATTTACAATGACTTCTCTGAAATGCCTCTGGCCCCTGGCCCCTGGCTCCCCACCTATAAAGTCAACGCAACGGCTGTCGAAACGAGCAGTGAAACAAGCAGCGAAACGAGACTGGCCCTTGCCAAAATGTATTGTCCAGAGCCATTTGTTTGGCTGCTTTTAGCGTTGTGGTGCAATTCAAAGGTTCCCATGACCTCTCTCTGTTAGATGTGAAAGGGTTGGGATTATATGCGTATATGTGACTCCTTCATCCACAAACTGAAGAGATTTTTACATATCAAGTACAGTGCCTGGAGAGGAAGGTGGACTTTAAAATCCCCCCCCCCCGCAACTCTCCAAGGAGACGAAAGGCGCCCCTACAGTGTCATCAGGTGCCTAAGCGTTTTGGAGGGTTCTAGTGACAGATTGCAGGAAGCAGCGTTTATGCCTGACGATGGGGACCACGGAAAGCAGAAATGTCTTTTTGTGCCCCCTGGGTTCGGAATGTCCACTATCTCGAGGGGCCAATATCAAATTCTCCCCTCATCATCCCCTAATACACATTCCAGTGTAAGGTCAGGGGGGATTCTGTTTGAGCAAGAAGACAAACATCCCAAAGCCTAGTCCCACACAGATCCATGACAAGCGCTCTCTTGATGATAACATGCACCGAGATAAATGTTGAGATAACACTATTGGACTATTCTGTGGCTTCAGACTGTTTTCCCTTTAAGATCAGATGGGATATAGGGACTGATCACTTCACTCCTTATCCTTCTATGTATCGTGATGGACATGACCGAACGTCCCCCCGGAAAACTTCAAATGTGTTTTGTTGTATGTTCTTTTTCTCCCTTTGTCCCTTAATCTGTGGGCAAAGTGCACAATGTACTTATACTTACGACTACTTATACTAAAACTTATACCAAAGTGTAATATGTTCTATTTTCGTAGTGGCAGACTCATTCAATATGATTTGCAGCATCACTTAGTCCTAGTTTCATACTGAAGTAGGATGTATGTAGTATCTGATTACTGTTCTGCTATCTGATTATTGAGTGACTGCAAATGAATCCCATTATCGTTTGGCCAAAGGAAAGCCCCTCGGCTATCCAAAAACTGTAACACAGCTGCCTATCGCTACATGGAACACAACCCCTCCCCCACCCAACTTTGAAGGACTGAAAATCTGCAAACTCACCTCAGCTTTCACCATCCCATCTGCTGATTAGCATAACAGACCTTGCCCTGATTCTGTTGTGGCCACAACTACCAGGAACGGTGCATGGCGGCCATTTTGTGTCAACATGCCCACAAAAAAAAGTAATTTAACTTAACTCTGTCCCCAGTGTTTTAATGTTTACAACAGCAAGGTGTTGTCAGTAGTTGCCTAGGCCTGGGAAAATGGGCTGAATTTATCATCTTTCATCTGCTCCTGGTGAACTCTCGTTTACACTTCTCCATCATCATCACTTCTAGTCCTGTACAGCACATGATCTCTGGAATCGATTTTTTTTTTTTTTTTTTTTAACCACAAATTTCACTCGCCTGACCTCAGACTACCATCAATATCTACTACCACAACAGCAATTTGGCTCCAGGGTCCATCAGAGAAAACAATCCAATAGCATAATTAGAGTACTGTGACCAAGGATGAAATTAGTGGTTATTGTTTAGTAGTAGTAGAACAGCGGGGAGCACAACTACATGTCCTACTAAATCTGGTAGTTAGACCTCAGGACTTCAGGAAATCTGTTTGGGGGGACAGAGACAGAGAAACGGAGAGAGACACTGCTGAGTGTGAATGTGTGTGTTCCAGGCGGATGGTGAGTCAGGCAGCCATGCGAGGCCAGCGTGTGGTGGAGAGTGTGCGCAGATGCTGGAACCCAGCCGTCTGGCTCCTGGTACCTCTGCTGGGTTTCCTTTTCTTGGTGGCCATCAGCATGTTGCTGCAGCTCGGTGAGTGAGTGGAGGATGGGGTTGAAGGGTCGCTTGTGGGGTTTGTCCAAAACTACTGCCAACGGCTCAAAGCCACTCCCTCCAAGCTGCCCGTCTATACTGACTTCTGTCATACAGGAGCTATGATTTGTGAAAATTAATAAGTCTTTTAATATTATTGACGACTTTCATAATAATAATTATTACTTCTGTAATTATAATAATAATTACAGATGAGATGTGGACCACTTTGAACATGCTACTAAGTAGTAATCTAACTTTTCTAGAACACTATTAATTTTATCTTTGCTATGATCTTTGCTTGTAAAATTGTTTCATTTTAGATGATATAATTGTATGTGTACAGTTGTATTTTTGAAATGGTGAGCAATTAATATAAAGTCATATTTCTCTCCAATTCCATTCCCTTTTAATTATATTTGTGGTGCATATTCATTTTTAAGTGGATAGGAGAAAAAAAGGCCTTCATTTTCAATGAGGGGAATTTGGTGCAGACTTGCTGTATTGTAATATAGATACTGTTTGCTTTATATTCCCTAGATCAATGTTTGTTGGAGACAGGACCCATAGGCTCAGGACCCATAGGTGGGTCATAATTCTGAACCATTCTGAAGACATTGTTTTTTAAAGCTACCAGATACTTTAAACTCACAAAGCCCTCCCACATCCCTCCATTTATAAAGCTGCTACATGCAAACTTTCTGTTATTTTATAAAATAACATATCACTTAAGAGTGATATGCCAAGATTCAGTGATATCTGCCACTTTGGGTTGGCCAGTGTGTTGATATTCCCTCTAATGTAAACCATGTTTACATTGCCAGCCCGACAATGTAACTCCTCCCAAGAACCTGGGCACCTGTAGCGTGTGAGAGTTTTGTTGGATGTGGATAGGCTCAACGGAGAGGTGCTGCAGGGGAGGAGAAGCTTGTTTTGAACCATAACAGCCTGTTGTTGTAATAGAGTGCCCTAGTTTTGAGTCCAAAAACGCGGAAGTGTTTTACCCATGGGTTTCTTCGCCAAAACTCTAATGGATTTTTCCCATTGGGATTTGATTAGATTCATGAAATAAGGAGTCAACCAAATCCCAACTTCCAGGTTGGCCTACAAAAAAACATCATCATTCAGAATACCCTTCACCATAGGTAGTCAGAATAGCACACATAGCAGCTTTGTGTATTAGCAGTG
>OMKK01004714.1:6939-31137 GCA_900302305.1 Polymixia japonica | reverse complement strand
GGTTACAATGAATTCATGTTTATCTGATGGCTATGATGATTCTAGTGGTGGCATTGACAAATTTGGCAAATACAATATTATGCATACAGGCTAGGGTCTTTGTGCATTACAGGTAATGGTTAATTTAATAGTAAAATGTATCCATGCCATATCCACGTTTATCAAACCTTTATTCCAATACAGCTACATTTAAGCTAAGGTAAATGAAATGGGAGAGTAGCTCGACAACGTTACAGACCAAATGTGAGTTAAACCTGACTTTTAGCAGTTGGACTTGTTTTGCCTGTAATGCACAAGACCAAATGATGGGAACGTACAGGACAGCCCCGCCCATACCCACATTCTAGAACCGGGCCCATGATAAATAGAGAGCGGCTTATACTATTCATATAAAATATTGTTGTTGTAAGAAACAAATCAACCCAAAATGAACTTAAATAGTCTATGTGAAGTCATTATGTTGATTTATTATTGAATCATTTATTGTTTGGGGTGATTTTAAAAAAATCAAATTATTATTTAATTTTTTTCAATATTTTATAACGTCAACCTTGCAAAGATTCCATGGTTTGATGCCTGTTAATGCCTATTACACTTATTTCACAGGTGTGTCTAGGGATCATGCTTAACTGTCAATGTTCTGTTTTGACATAACCAAATCCTTCATCCCTTCATTCCTACTACTACCTTGACGACAAGTTTTTTTTGAAGATGAGAAAAAGTGGAACTCGTCCGCAGGCGTCGTTCTTAGACAGCAAGGGCATGCACTGCGCACAATGCAGTTGCTCTTAGACACACAGTACCAGGGATCTTAGATAGACAGCCAAGTAGACGTCCGCGCATGGAGCTTTTTTTGTGTTGTGAGTTTTTTCCTCCCTATTTTCTTTTTATATTTGGATCAAATCGAATTTCCAAAACCGAATTTGTGTGTATACAGACACACCGAGGGGGTGAAGTGGAGCGCATTTTCACAGAAGAGACCCCTCTCTCAATATTTATTTGTTGTTAAACTGGGAGAACAAAAGGTAAATTAAGTCCACTGAATAGTAAAATTGATCTTTTGATATGTGAAATGATGAATATGTGAATGTTTGATTTTATAAATCCATCTCCCTGTTGCCTTGTCTCTGGTGAGTTAACCCCAAGCTTCTTGATATGTTCAATAACCAGCTATAATCACAAAGAGAAAACATGCATACACTGAAGACACTTTTCTTTATGTGATAAGTCATCCGGATGTAGATGTTGAATTTCATTTATCAATAGGCATTTTTAGCTCTTCCCAAAGGACTAAAATAACCACCTGAGTCTAAAATGATCTTAGTGGCTGATTGTTTTTGGTAAAAAAAAAAATTATTGTGAATAAATATTTTTTTAATTTGTACTTTTATTACACCACAGATATCACATGGATACCGTATGCATTCATTCTCTAATCTTTACGTCCCATCCATTCCAACCCTCTATATCCCTCCCCTACATTTTTTTTGGACGCTCACTCTGGACACAGGTTCAGGTCCAAATACCACCCAGATGAGGCTAACCGACTTAAGGCTGAGGCCCACAGTGCCCTGCAGAACCGTCTGAATGTCTACATCTTCCTGATGGAAAATGGTTGGTTCGATAATGTCTCCTTGGACATTGAACGTACACAAGTCATCATCAAGGTCCTGGATGCAGGTAAAGCCTAATACAATACCTGTTTTGCTTAATAACACCAATACTTGAAATGACCTGCACTGTAATAATGTTTTTTTACTACTCCGGTCTCTATTTTTGTATGTAAATTCTTTCACTCATTTTTTTAGCTAAATTCCTCTTACCTTTGCACTACTTGATTCTGAGATTAAGTTATTTTAAAGAAAATGTTTCTATTACATTTTTTATTATAAATAAATGTTTTTCTATATGTCCATTAAAGCTGTGTGGGGGGGTATTTATAACCTAACTTAAACTTACTAAGTTTGATTTGTAGCTACCAACCACCATGGGTTGTGGTTGGAAGATGCACAATGAATATTGGCTAAGCCTCAAACAAAAAACACAGTTATTGCCAATTATCGCCTAATCCATATACTTCCTTGCTGTCCTCCAGCTGTGATCAAAATGGAAGGAGGGACAGATCATGACCTGCGTATCTTGGACCTCCCATCTGAGGAGGAAGACGAAAGGGAGAAGTCAGTAGCTGTCGCAGGGGGAGCCGAACCTTCCAAGAGGGAAGATCTCAAGACTACGGATGGCGACCGCAAACCTGCAGTGGAGAAAGAAAAAAACGAGAAGGTACGCCGTGTCTCTTACAGTAACCAACAGGCAGTCCGACTCTCGCCGTGTTCGTACTGATGCCGGTGAACTGTGTTAATAGGTGGAGTGCAACTCTTCCGGCACAGATAAGGGTGCTGCCAGGGCAGCAGAAGGGGAAGGCGTCAAAGAGGAGAGGGAGAAAGAGGCTCCCAAAGAAGAAATCCCTGAACCCAAGAAGGTAACGCGTTACATCTCCCCTTGGGTCGTCTTCACTCACGAGAAGCTGAACTGAACCCAGTAGCCCTCGTTGCTCACGTATTCTCGTTTGTTTGTTTGTTTGTTTTTCCCCCAGCCGAGGAGGAAGAGGAAGCGCAGTGGAGACAGCGAAGACGAAGCCACCGCCTCCGAGAGCGACTCCGACTCCGATTCGGACTCCAACTCCATCTCCTCTGACAAACCGGCCAAGAAGGACGACATGGAAGACAAGGATGAGGAGGAAGAGGAGGGTGAAGGTGAGAAATCGCCTATGGGATCCGTAGAAAATACGGTTTATTGTTTGCTCGTTTTCATTTAAAGTAAGCCAAGCGTTGTGTCGATGTGTTAAGTCACTGGTGTTTCTGACGCGTCGACTCCTCCCCGTCAACCCCCCCACCAGCTGACGACAAAGAGATTCCGGAGGTGAAGCCGAAGGAGGATATGGAGGAGGATAAGAAAGAAGAGAAGAAGCCCAAGGATGATGCCCCCAGGCCGCGGCCCCTCCACAGGACCTGCTCCCTCTTCATGAGGAGCATTGCTCCGACCATCTCCAAGGCTGAGATAGTGGCTGTGAGTTGACAGACACGGTGTTCACAGAGTCGCAGTGTCATTACAAAGTGTTTCAGAAATGTTTGTTTCATCTCGACATCTGTCTTTTTTTTCTTCTTTCTTTCTTAGCTGTGTCGGCGATATACTGGCTTTTTGCGCGTGTGCTTGTCTGACCCGCACCCTGAACGCAGGTTGGTCCTCTACCAAAACGCCCTTTCTTTTAACTTTATTGTGTTTCTTTCTTTGCAATTTGTGGTATTGTTGTGAAGTGGATCAAAGAGTGAGGACGAGTAATGCTAAGAATGATCTGTGTATGAGCGACTTTTAAAACGAACCCCGCGCTGTTCAGGTTTTTCAGACGCTGCTGGGCGACATTTGATCGCAGCGTCAACATCAAGGAGGTCTGCTGGAACCTTCAGAACATTCGGGTACGTGCGTCACGCTACAGTTTAGACATCTGGTTTCATATAAGAGTGCGTTTGACTGGGCTCACGGGCAAACCGTGATACTGCAGCCTCAGTAGGTCACTTGGTTCTTGGGGTTGACTTTCAGGTTGGGATTGACTTTAACACAGTCCTACTGGATTAACTGGGTCAAGCAATGAACTGTTTTCGTATCTACTTAATGAAAACCCTACGTATAGTTCGGGGGGGGGGTTCTTTTTCTTTGGACCGTTGGGTATTTTTATGTATAATTTATATATATAAGACAAATTCCTCTCAGGGTTTGAAGGAAGGGTTTATTAATCCGTTCTTTTGTCCTTTTGCAGCTGCGGGACTGCGAGCTGGCGCCAGGGGTGAACAGGGACCTGGCCCGCAGGGTGCGGAACATAAACGGCATCACTCAGCACAAGCAGGTGCTCCGCAATGACATCAAGCTGGCGGCCAAGCTCATCCACGCCCTGGACGACAAAGGGGGGCTGTGGAGCCACAAGAACGAGGAGGAGGGGCCGAGCACCGAGGTGCAGTGACGTTTCTCAAACGCACGCGATCATACGTGCACGCCGTCGCACGTTTTTACAACGTGTCTTGGGATCTATGCCGTCGCTGATTGAATTATTTTCCGTCTTGTGTGTTCTGTTCAAAAGTTGCCGGCTCAGAACCCCATCCTGAAGAATATCACTGATTACCTGATAGAGGAGGTGAGTGCCGAGGAGGAGGAGCTCCTGGGCAGTGTGGGCGGGGTGGACTCTGAGGAAGGTGCCAAGGAAGGAAACCCTGCGGAGACCACTGTGGAGAGGGATGACAAGCTAGTCAAGGTCTGTCCATTCAGGCGATTACTCGTTTTGACATATACACGCAGCACTTAAAAAAAAACCAACAATTCCCCATCTGATATTGCGTGGTGATGGTTTCAGTATGTTTTTTTTTATCATTCGGTATCAACGTGTGTCATGACGGCTAATGAGATGCTTGGGTAGCAGCTTCCCTTCTGACGATGGGGAAACGTTCAGTCTTTGTAAAAGTTCTCTCTACCTTGCTCCAGGTTTTGGACCGTCTGCTCTTGTACCTCCGCATCGTCCATTCTATCGACTACTATAATACCTGTGAATACCCCAGTGAGGATGAAATGCCTAATCGCTGTGGCATGATCCACGTCCGTGGACCCATCCCTCCCAACCGCATCGCACACGGAGAAGGTCAGTTTGCTAATGTCGGTTGTGTAGACGGCATGGCTGACTCAGTCAAGGCTTTTCCAGTTAGAATGTGTTCATTTTAACATTATTATTTGTTCTCTAAGTATTGTTCAAGTTTCAAAGTTTCAATGACTTCAATTCACGTCAATGTTATGTATACAAAATGGATATATCTCTACTTGGTAGAAAAAAAGTAAACGGTCGTTGCTCATCTGCAGCTTCTATGCAAAAAATTGAACTTCATTGGTGAATTTAAAAAGACCAAAGTTTTGCCATCATGGCGGGTGTGTGTGGCGTTGAACAATATCTATCAACAACTGTTACTCTTTCCTCGTGTGCGAGAGCTGTGATCGGGCCGCAATATTCACCTGCTCTCGCTGTCTTTCGCCTACAAGTTGGCCAAACAGTTTTGCTACAGGATATTCACAAACACCTATGCTACACTTTGTGATGCACATGATAAATGTATTAGATTTTTTTTTTTACAGACTTTTGAATTCATACAGTAATTTGTAATTACTCACAACATTGTGGATTCAAATCCTGCTCACTGCTTTTGTTACATCATCCCACATCAGAGATTATCTTTCTGGTCAGTCTGCTGCATACTAAGTATGATGCCTAAAACAAACAAAACTGGTGTGCACATTTACTTTGACTGTTCGTATATTCAAACGATTATTTTCTGTCTTTTCGGTGGGTTTCAATTCAGGACACAAGTTCATAATATTTTCTTTAAAAACAAATTCCAGGACAAGTTCATGTTGATTCTACAGGTTCTCAAGAATTTATGTGGCTAATGTACCCGCACACCCCAACCTGATGAAGCACATGGAGGATTATAAAATATATTGAGTCCAGCGCAAGTCTACCTCTGACAGTTCAGTGCTTACAGGATAAAAGTCAATAATGTAAACTCCATCTTGTTCCCACAGTGTCACAGTGGCAGAAGTTGATGGAGGAGAAACTGAGCCCCTTGTTCAGTTTGAAAGAGGTCCTGTCGGAGGAAGAGGCGGGCAAGATGGGCCGTAAGGACCCTGAGCAGGAGGTTGAGAAGTTTGTGTCTGCCAACACTCAGGAGCTGGGCAAGGACAAGTGGCTTTGCCCCCTTAGTGGCAAGAAATTCAAGGTGTGTGCCTCTAAAGCTGGGTAATGTGGAATACTCCTGAGGGTCTGATACCATTATTCACTTTGACTTGGTTTGCATTTTACATTAGAACATATTGATTTGATTTTGGACTTTGGCCTTAGTGTTTAAGCATTTAAAATTTTTAAATATTTAAATGTTTCTACTAATTTTATGTGTTGTGCTGCAAAACGAATAGCCTTTTAGGGAATATGAATGGTACCTCAATCCACGAATATCTGGATCAATGTACAGTGTGTATGTTGTTGCTTATTCCTTTGTGTGATGTTAAAGTTTACATTCGGTTCATTCCCAGGGCCCAGAGTTTGTGCGCAAACACATCTTGAACAAACATGGTGACAAAATTGAGGAAGTGAAGAAAGAGGTTGCATTCTTTAACAACTTCCTCATGGATGCAAAGAGACCATCACTCCCAGAGATGAAACTACCTCCCCTGCCAGGCCCTGGACAAGGTGGGCAGTAGGGCTGTAGTCAACCAAAGAAAATCTTGGTCGACTGAAATTGTACCTACTCTTCAACCAATTGATTGGTCGATGGGGGGGAAAGAAAATCTGGGCGTTATCGCTAGATTAACGAAATCGGCCACAGTGCACTGAGTGCTCTACCTGGTAGCCTTACTAACCTACATGAATTATAAATAAACATAAAAAGCTATTTGCAGCACATTAAATCATTTTTAACCTAATTATTTTATACTGAAATGATAAGAACAGACTCGGAGCCGACCAGCGTGCACCTGCCCATATTTATACGATTTCCGAAAATAGAACTATATCAACTGGTAATCCCAGCACTATTGAGGAATCCCACAACTATTGAGGAATATACAAAATAAATTTGTATGGCTGTGATCAGCTCTGGCAGCTGGAACACGTCTTATAGTCTATTAAACCATACGATTATTAAAACAGAAACACATTTGTTCTCCTTAGGAAAGTAATACCAGCAAAACCAATGAGAATTTGGTCGGACAAGAGCATATCAACCAACCAATTGACCTAATCTAATCTGTTCTATGGCAAGGACCAAATAACAAATTGTAATTGCAAACAATACAAACAAAAAACAATCTTATTGTAATTGCAAACAAATGATTTTTGTTCTTATAATAGTAATTTGGCAGTTAAGTAAACTGAAAGCTTAGAACCATGTTATAAGGGTGCTGGCATAATGAATTCATCTCTTGCCCTAAAGGATCTGAGCTCACACTTTCCTTACATTTCTTCTTCTCTAGGTGTTCTCTCCCCTAGTATGCCATTTCCCCACCAAGCTCCCCAGGGACCAATGGGCTTCGGCCAGCCTCGTCCTCCTGTGATGGGCTATGGAGGTATGGTTGGATATGTTCTACATACCGTTTTCCTTGATGCACAGTAACAACAACGTATTAATATCAGTCACACCACCAACCAACTGGGTTTGACACTGAGTCCTTCTTTCCACCAGGTGGACCTCCTTACCCGCCCAATCAGTATGGAGGAGGACGGGGTAACTATGACAACTTCCGGGGACAAGGTGGCTACCTTGGGAAGCCACGCAACAACAGGTGAGACCACTGTACGGGTCACCTTAATAGTGCTGCCATCACATCTCCATTCTGCAATTATAGAGTTTTGAACTACAGGAAGTTCATGATGATCTCTGTGTTGTCTTTCCCTGGTCGTCGTTTCCATCCCCCGTCTCCGTACCCTCTACTGTCTCAGAATGGCACGGGGTGATCCACGCAACATCATCGAATATCGTGACCTGGATGCTCCAGATGATGTTGACTTCTTTTAGATGATTAATTTGATCCTTTCGGCCTTTCTAGGAGACATGTACTTTAACAGTGTTATGTCTTTGTTGTGTTTGTCATCGCCGGTAATTAGCTTAACATTTTTTTTTGTTTTAATATAAAATTTTGCAATGACTATAAACCTGGAGCAAAGTTATGTTGCACTGTAATCTTATTCCTCGAAATAAAATTCGGTTTCAATTATGTTGATACATGTTTCATTTATTTATTTTTTTATTATGAGAGAATAAGTGTGTGTGTGTAGTATTCTACTTAGCCGGGTCAAGGACAAAACAGGGATTATCTGGGCCCTGGGAATTAACCAAATGTAAACCTTAGCAGCATTATATATAGTGGCTTTGAGTTTTGGCACTACATGCAAATTCTACTGGACGTTATCTAAGGGGACTATCACTAGCACTAATCGTGTGACATCACAAAGTTGTCATTATTTATATGGTTGGCCTATAATGTTTATTTGCAGAATTATTCCTGTGAATGACTTTCGTGCCTGTCTTCCAGAAATGTAGCCTCTAGTCTAGAGCATTGAGAGCTCAAAATGGCAATCCTCATAAGCCTCAGCACGACTACTATAATCCTCAGAGGCACAGCAAGTTAACTTTGTGAAGGAATTCATCTCATGAATGACTTTAATCAGAATTATAACTCCCTAAATTGTTGAACTAAGAAAAGGAAAAAGAAAACTTTTTACCTAGCTGTCTCAATTGTGGGTATGTTAAGATGTTCGACTTATTAAAGATGCTGAACAGGATCTTGGCAAATATGTGTATGTTTTTAAACCTTGTGTTTTGGTCCCAGATGGTCAAAGTATAGTTCTTGCATGTATAATATATGAGCTGAATCATAGTTTTACCTCATTCTGCAACAGAATGATTTAGATATCCATTTTCCCCAGGCTGTTGGCTCATGTGCCTATGAATTGATTGACAGCATTCACCTGAGGGCAAGACACACACACACACACTGTCTACAGTGAACATGAGACGGGGATCCATCGCTGCTCCATTTGAACAGCTATAGGCTGAAATTATACAAACATCGTGTATAACCTCCTTAATGAAATGAACCAATGCAGGTTTGCTTTATGCAAAAATTATTCATGTAAATAAACAGCGTTGTACAGCCCCCCAATCAATGTGGAGTTTGTATTAAGATGTCACATACTGTCAGGCTTTGCATCAAGTAATAGATGTCTCTATCAACCAGTTACCTCATTCACCATGTAAACGAAGCGTAACTGATAATTGTGGGTTGGTTCCTCAGATATTAATCTGTATGGGATGGGTTGTAATTGATCCATTCCTTAATTGAGAAAATATCTGCAAATTGCTTGTTGGCCCTAACTCTAATAGCATTGATTCCTAGTTCTTGAGTCATTAGCCTGAAGAAGTGAATCTAGGTTCTGCAAGTTGGATAACAACGCTTTGTGTAAACTATAAATAAATAGTATGTCGGTGGCTTTGTCTTATAGTTTATTTAGTGAATATGAAAAATCTACACACCCTTTTGAATTATCTATTTTTGTTGTCTTGAGTCCTGAGATTAAAATCCAATTTTTCAGACATTTTTCACTTTCATTCGGTTATAGTAACCAACAGAGTCAAGTTAACATATTAAAGATGCTTAAGTGTGCACACCCTTCAATTAATGGGTAGTAGTACCTTTTGCATCTGTAACAGCATTAACTATGTTTGGATAGCTACCAAATGCAGGAATTTTCTCCCATTCTACTTTGCAGGAGGGCAGGACCTTATGCACTCTCCTCTTTAAGTCATTCGCAGATTTAATTTAAAAAAATGTAATTAATTTTTTTTATAGGATTTAGGTCCATGCTCTGACTGGGCACTTCCACGATACTGATCTTCCTTTTTTCAGTCATTCCTTTGTGGATTTGGCATGTAGAAAGATGAAACTCTTCTTTAACTTGAGATTTTTTTTTTTACATAAGACAACAGACTTTCCCCCAAAATATCTTTCGGAATAAAGACCAAAAAGTTCCATTTTGGATCCATTAGCCCATAAGACATTATCCAACAGTGGGAAATTCTTGTGTAATTAAGACAGGATTAGATGTTCTTTTTAGAGATAAGTGGCTCATGTCTTGCCATCCCTCTATCCCACAGCCCAGATTTGTGGAGAACACACAAAATACTTTTTAGAAGCCAGTCCTGTGTTTTTTACGGATGCTTTTGGCCTCTTGGTAGCTTCCTTAATGGCCTTCCTCCTTGCATGGTCATCCATCTTGGAGGGACTGTCCTGGTGGTGCCATATTTCCTCCACTTCTTCTACACTACACTACATTCTCCACTTAATTAGAGGCTTTGCTATGTTCTGGGCTATATATAGGGCCTTTCAATTAATTTTATATCTCTCCCAATGAGAGCCTTTTTAATTATAAGATCTTGTGTTAGCTCGTTGTTGTCCATGCTCGTGTCTAGTTCAAATTTAGCACAATTACAACTACATTATAAGGGGTGTGAATAATTATGCAACCAAGGTGTTTAATTTTACCAGTTTAATATATTGTCAAAACTGAGTAGCTTTTTGGTTTTGCCTTGAGTTTGGTGGTTACTAAACCCAAATGAAAATGAAAAAAAAAAGGGTTTTAATTTTAAAGCTGCTATGTGCGCTAGTCTGCCTCTACCGATAGCGAAGAGGAATTACAACAACACGCCTCACACATTACAGGTGCCCAAATTCTGGAAGGAGTTCACTGTCGTCATTGTAAACATGGTTTAGAAAAGAGGGAATATCAACACACTGGCTGACCTGAAGTGGCAGATATTTGTTGTGAAGATCATATCTCACTGAACCTTCGCATAGCACACAGTTTTGCGAGTATATCAACGAGCAAATTTAGTTCTACTTTCCCAATACGTTTACTATTAAATGCATGTTAATTTATTGAGATATATGTTTAATGCAGGTCATTTCCTGTTTAATCTTTTAAAAACAGGATCCAGATTTCAGAAAACTTAAAATACACAAATGTTTCAGTGTACTGTACCCATTGTAAACCAACAATAACCAATACATTGCTACGTCATTAACAAATGCTAACATTGCATTCCCAATTTATGGACTGTGCAATGAAATAATTATTTAAGGCACATAGTCATTTTAGACATTTTTCAAATACAGTCAACAGTCAGAAGGAAACCTGACGGCTTTGTTGTTTAAGAGCCAGTCCATCACTATATCAGATCCAGACTATAAGCTTTCCTTCAAGTAGTCCCACTGAAAGCAGCAGAGCAAATCAAATAATTTACATAGTTCATGTAGGAGTGAAAGGCCTAATTGATATGAAGCTCGTGACTTTCGGAGAGTCCACAGCTGACCTTGTGTTCGTGGAATAGCTTAGCCAGGGCCTCCATGTAAAGGTCGTGGTAGTAGTCCACCTCTTCCTCAGATGGTATGACGCGCTTTGGCACGGAGATGGGACTTCCCACTGGAATAAGGAGGGTGTTACAAAAAAATAAGTGATTTGAAAAAAGGTCTCCAATAGTAAGGTCTATCAGTGGAATAACCTTGTTCTTACCAATAGTAGTGACTGGAATCCTGTAGGGCAGAAATGCCAAGCGCTCGCCGACAAACAGGCAGGGGGCGAAACCCATGATCTTTTTAAACAGGTCCTGTAATTTCCGACCGACACTGCCCTCTGAGAAAATCACCTGACGAAAGAGTTCATTCTCCCCAAATGAGTAAACAGGCACCAGGTCAGCCCTGGTGAGGGAGATCCAAGAGTTTATGACTGCGTGAAAAACTGTTTGCTTGCTAGATTGTACAACGCTTGTGTGCAACTGATTCTGCCCTTTGATTTCTGTTATCTGTTGTCTTGTTTGTCTCTGAGAGCGCTCTCACCCAAACTCAAGGGCCACCCTGACAAATCCCTTCCTCTGCTTCACGACCACGGTGTTCGCTCCAGGGGTGGACGCCAGGGACTCAGCAGCGCCCCCTATGACAATCACCAGCGCGGTTCCTTTGGCCCTTTTTGAAAGGATATGTGCAAGGCTTGGCTTGCTTACTGGACGAATGCCTAGAGGGAAGAATATCAACAATAAAGATACTAAATGATACTAAGGTGGCAGTTTGTGAGCAGACATTCAGCAGACATTCATTTGCTGTGACACGGACATCAACACCTCTTCCAATCACGGCACCCTTATTTGAGGCAGGTTTATGTTTTTTTTTGCAATCACGTGTACCTTGCGTGTGTACCTTATATTGCCTTGGTGGTTTGTGATCAGGCATATCTTCTGTAATCTGGTGTAATCTCATGCACCACGCCAAATCTGTATCAGTGCTACGATAGCATGTGATTTTGATTGACTCATTATAGTTACTGTACTCCGTTCAGGCTGTAAATACACATCTTCCTCGATTGTAGTTATACAAGGCGAGTCCATAAACTAAAAGGGCAATAGTAACCTCTAGTGGACCGTAAAGGCTAGACCAGGTAGACAGGAAATGAATCCTACTGTTACAACTCTTTCTTCTCATATTGATTCTGATAATAATAGTGTGGTGACTGAGGGCAGATCTAAAATAACTGTAGACCTTAAATATATAATTGAAATAAGGTTCCCTAAGTAAGTGGTGCGCTGGGTTGCTGTGTCTGAAAGGGTGCAGTGAACCTAAAGTTGCCACTGACCAAAGGTAGCTTCTCTTTTCGCTCTTTTAATTCATTGTTATCTAGGGAACTGTGATGTGTGTGCCAAAATATTGCATCAAGAGTACTATCTAGTACTGTCTGAACAGTACTGTTACACCACTCTAAGCTATCTACATATCAGCTTCAATGTTGGGTTTGATGTACTGGCATCATTAATTTGGTAGGCCAGTGCGAGGTCAACTCTTGAATTAAATCTTAACCTTCTCCCCTTAACTGCTTTTAAACGAATGGATGGAATAGCCCAGCCTACTAGTTCAATTGAATACAAATTACCTGCACTCATTAGGTAATCCCTGAAGAGTGGTATCTTGAAGAGGCCGGCCAATGTAGCCAGTGAAGAGCGCAGCCCAGGAAATGTCTTAGAAAAGTCACAGCTGTCTGTGCCGAAACAGATGAACGCTCCAACACTCATGATACCATGGGGGTGACAGCCAAAGATGTAGTTCTTGTTTGGATTCAGCTCTGCTGTCTTCACCAACTGAGCAAGAAAATTGAGACAAGAGGGCAAGAGGGGCTCTTTTATTAATATTTTCTGACCTGTCCAGAGATAAAAGCAAAATGCCACGCATTTTTCATTAATTGGTACGAACGTTGGTCTTTTTGGCAGGTAAAAATTATGACATTTGGAAATTTAAAAGCCTCCCAGATTAATTTAGCAGACATTTAAAAACAGTTTAGTCCACAGTTGCATGCAGTGTCATTTCTGTAAAAGTAGATTAAAAACTCTTCACGTCATAAACAGATCCTACCTGATAATAATCAGTCAGTTATTTTACAATGTTATTTTACATTGTAAACAGCAACAGAACACTTTGCCTGTTGACCCTCAACTCCCCAGCCATCCTGTACTCAACCCCATCTACATTTATTTTAACTTAGCCATTAGTTGGATGGGAGTGATCACTCTCACTTTTATAGTTGATAAAGACAGCTGGTTTACATTTTAGGAAAAACTAATAATGTTTTCAAAGATTTTTTTTTTTTTTTTACTTTGAATTGGACTCAACCTGACAAACTATCCGTTGGTTGAAGTAACATTTGACATTTGTCACAAATTAGGGAGAAGGGAATTCGAAAAGATTCGAGGGAAGAGACTGAAACTCCTGGTTAAACAGACTTTTTGACACTTTGCTTCTCAAGAACTAGCTCCTTGTTTGTGTGTCTGTTGGTTTGCTGACAAATCTGCATTTGCTTCCCCAATTAAGCTTGATGTGTAAGGCATGTCTGTTTTATACTTAATACCTTTCATTTTAAAATGATTTGACATGGTAAAACAAGATCAGGTAGCTACAAAAGTCTATTGTTTAGGCTACAAGATGCACACAAGCATTGGTAATACATATTGCCAACGTTATCACCACTTGTCTGGCAAACTGAGTCTTCCAGGAAATTGAAAAGTAACTTTAGTGCCACTATCAAAAAAGAGAAATCCAGTCATCAACTTACTTTGACTGGAAAATAGTCTCTGAAGTGCTTCCATACGGTCCACTTCCTCACAAACGCTGTTCTCCTGCCCCCTGATGGCGACAGTACTGCACTTTATATACATAGAATTATTACATCTTCATAACTACTTGAGAAATGGTCTATTATTTACCTCTTTCCGGAGTTTGCCAGTCCTTCACCAGCCATATGAAGTACAGAGTGGAGAGTGGCCACAGAGAGGTAAACATAAGACAGACCATCAAGACAATACAACCCACTCCTAAAGTCGGAGATGTTGATTACGGCGTGTTGGAAAAGAGAGTCCACATGTAAGGGATGCAAGAGATATGTGATAAATGAATGCCATGCACATTCAAAGTTTGTCAGCAAGTTGCAATTAAAAGCTTTAAAGTAAATGATAAGGGGAACACAGTTGAAACTACAGCAAAACGGTGCAGTGTACATCCTAGACACAGACTGCTGAAGAGAGTCTGAAGATTATTCACAAGCTGCATGTTGTGTGCCTTAAGTTATTGTGTGTGTGTGTGTGTGTGTGCGTGTGTGTGTGTTTACTCATGTAAGTAAGTGTTCTTGAACCTCACCTAGGAGCAGGAAGCAGAGCACCCATTGCAGAACACTGATAATCTCTATAAACTCCTTCCACTGACTTTTTATTTGCTTCATTTCAGCAACCTGCAGACCGTTAACATCAATATTTAGCCATCAATAACATTATGAGTTGTGCTTTAACATAGTTAAGGTCTTGTGTGGACAAATCCCACGTGCGTGTAGAAGTAATAAAAGTTTCCCTATCTGAGATAATGACTTGATACAGGTTTTATTGCATCACTACTCTGCACTTTGGCTTGTGGACTGAATTCTCCTTAAAGAAAGGCTAAAAACTTGTATGGCATGCAGTTGCCCGATTAGATTACTAACTTCTGAAAAAGCGTACAGCCATACATAGATAACTGTGTTTTTACTTGGTTGCTAATGAAATGAATCTTAAAAGCTAATCCTATACAAGCACAAAACTTTCAGAGATGTGAAAAATTTAAATATTTGGTTAAAAACAATGATCACGGTATAGGTCTATTGATTGAGTAGTATAAAACATGCCACAATACGTAACAGAAGACATATTCCTTACCTTACGGTGGTGTAGTAAGTAGATCTCAGTGGATACAGATTCACCACTTCAGGAAAAGCGGCACTACATATTGTACGCACTTTGACCAGATGAAATGGGGCTACTGATAAGAAATCCACTCCCCCATACTTTGACACGCAAGTAACCGATGTCAAAGATAAACATGACAAAGATGAATAATTTTAAGTGAAAGCAGTTATTAAGGTATTGTACTTTGATGACAAAGTCTGTTATGTTTTGTGTTTCAGTCACCCTACTGGCCAATAATCATAACCACAGTCCTATTTTAACACAAAATGCTCTCAAAAATACTTTTTGAGAAGTTTGACACTGTTAGAGAAAGAGCATCTTAATAGAACCTTGCTGAATTAGGCAGTGGTTTTGGTGTATGTCAAATATGCAATAATGCAGACTTGCCTACTTATAGCTTCCTGGCCTGAAATGTTTAAAAAGATTATTCCTATTTTTTGTCATGTGACATTTAGATGGTCTTAGGCTTGAGTGTAGTCAGTGAATCAACTCAAACTCAAATACATAGTCTGGTGAACACCATTTTAACATCTGCTGAATGTATCCATGGCACCATTAATGCTTAGAGTCAAAGTGGCAACCTGATTCAGTGATTTAAAAATGTATTGAAAAATGCTTACTGCAGGGGTAGGGAACTGTTATATGTGAAGATTCATAGCAAATCACATCACTTATCACGTTTTATATATTTATGTCAATGAATATTTAAAAAGTCTGCCATAAATATTCACTTTTTCTCCAGCTTCATTCTGATGGTGATCATGAACAGACTGAAGCCAAGGGAAAGAGGCTTTTAGATCCTTGGATATTTTTCTAGGATTCTTTTGTGACTTCCTGGATGATTTTACACTGTGTCCCTTCGGCAGAACTCCTGGGAAGATTCACTATTGTCCCAAACTTTAGAACCTCTTCAAGATTGATAGGCATTAATAACATTTTTTTTCCTGGAGGTCTCTTGTAATTTCTTTTGATGGTGACATGATATGTCTCAGCCTTTATTCTAAAACCTTCACTCTAACTGTCAAGGACCAAACTTTCTCTGACTTCTATTGGGCAGGGCTGGCAAATTAGGCCTGGTTGTTAACCAAAATATTCAAACAGCTGGTCCTAATGATCTTTTTAACTGGGTTGAGTTGACTGAGGGGATTGGTGATTATCTTTTCACACTAGGTTTGATTACCCTGCACACCAAATAAATGAGATAAGCACAAAATCTTCCTATCATTTTTCTCTCAGACTCTCTCTATAAATGATCACAAAAGGTTGTGATCAAGTTTAGTGTGAAAAAATGCAGAAAATCAAATGGCAACTCTTTTTGACCATGCTAGCTTGTGCAAGTGTTTAGCAAAGTAATTACATTTAGCATATAATATCTAGCATATAATAATGTATAACTGACATTTGTTGGACCATTTCAAATTGTATACTTGCTGATCTCTGTATGTTGTATGCTGTGTCTCTCCATGGGCCCTAGACCTACACACACACACACACACACAACACATGATGTGGACATCCAGATAGTAGCACAATAGTAGTGAAAACAATCACCTGAAGATATTTCAAGGTTTTCAGAAGGTAGAAAAGAAGCTAATATAGCAACCTACTGTTCTTATAACTGAACACTGCAACAGGCCTAATGCAGTCCTTTAGATGTCTGAATGTTGCATAAGAACATTGCAGAGAAAAATCACACTGACTACATAAGTATTTTTTTTTCTGAGGCTACCAGAGCTACATCACATTTGGTTGGTTGTAATGTTCTAATATCTCAATCACATATTTATGTTTTCCAGGAAGAAATATTTGAATTATAGAAGAGCAGGATGGCCCCTGGGTTTACATGACCGTTTGGTCTCTATATGATTACAAATAAGATAACCACAACAGCCAATGAGTCCATACCTGTCTGTGTGTCCTTAGCAAGACACTGAAACAACTCAATCTGCTCCAAGGTAGCCACTCTTAGCACTGACCCCTCTGGTGGAGTTTCAAAAGCATGAGTCCAAAAAAAAAAGACAAATATCATGTTCTGTGGGACGCCCCCTAACACCCACCCGCACACCACAGCGATTTGACCGTATATACTCGGGTTTCACGGATGAACATATTGTTGTCTCTCTTCTCTCCAGCGTGGCAGAGCAGATAAAAAAAGCTCGACGGTTTTAGATCTGCACGGAACTTGATTAAGCTGCACGTTCTGTTTCACAAGAAATAGCACTTGCAAATTATGGCTCATTTGGTTGGGAAAATTCAAATAAGCTTTCAGTCTGTTCTCAAATGGTGCTGCCGCTGTCATCTCCAATATTATTTTTCATAGGCTTTAGGGGGCGTGTCTGTCTCTCACACCGGCCATGTGTGAGTGAGGTGGTCATGTGACCAAAAGAAAAAACAACAAATAAGATTGGGCTAATGCTTATTACAACATATCGCTTATACTCTCATATCCTGCAAAGATAAGAAAAATAAACATTATATTAAGATGATGTTTCCCTCATCATATGTGGGAGCTAGCCCAGCAGGGTTGCTATCTCCACACCCTTTCAATCAGACCCCTTTTTTTTTTTTTTTAATTCTGGGTAGTAATGATTTCAGCACGAACTGAAAATGACGGGTTAAAGCTCTAGTAAAAATGTTCATTCCCGCTGTCAACGTTTATAACAAAATCCATCAAAAATATTGAATAAATCTACCGGTCTATTGGTAAATATCACGGAGCGAGATGTGACTCCTGTCGGCCCGGGTCTTAACTGATAACAGCAACATGATACAGCGTCACGTCGGTTGAGGCTACCTCGGCTGCTTTTTTTTTTTTTTTAAAACAACCGTTGGCCTGCTCTCAGGAACTACTGTATGAATATTAATATGAATGCAAATGGACTTTAAGGATGTTCGCCGCCTGGACCAGCATAGCAGCGATATTGGCGCATTTTTGTTTGTTTGCTTCAAGTAAACCATGTTTTATTGGCGAAGGTCGACTTGGAGCGTTGCGCTAGCTTATTTTTCGTACTAGAATGGCGTTTTTACCTGTGTGTGTTTGGAGAGGAACGGTTTGTAACGTCGCAATGAATTGCATCATGGTTTTCAATCAGATCTCAGACCGGTTAGGAAGCCCCAGTACAACGCGCGTTTAATCATCACAAATGGAAGCCCTTTTTATTGTAAAAGAAGAGGCGACAATCCAGTAATACACGTCTGACTGATTGATTTTATATTCCCGTGTTTCCTGACACACCTGGGAAAGGATTTTTTCTTTCCTTTCGTACACGAAGACAGCTGTGTCATCAACATAGGCTACCGGCGTGGTTTTGTTGTTGTCTGTTTTTACAAGCACACTGGATAACGGCATAGTCTACCTCTGCGCCAGCCATAGGCTACCTAGTTACTAAGGTAGGTATTCCACCTTCATTAATACTATGTTTTGGTAAAAAAACAAAAACCATCATATCAGTTATTTACATAGTAGCTATAACCTATTGACATAATTCAAATACATTGCATGACTAATTAGGAACATGCAGTATGTTATAATGCGGTTGCAACGTTAGGCCTAATACCAAATTCCATGTAGACCTAAGCAATAAAAGGTTGACATTAACCCAATTCATTGATAACCCATATTTGTTAGGCTTGAAGCCATATAGCCTACATCGCCATTTTTCCTCAACAGATTCAGATCAATCATAGATGCAAATATATAATGGCACATAGGCTGTGCCGTGCAATTGCCTATATCCTATGTTTAAGTTTATTCGTGACAAGCCCTTATAAATATTTCACCAAAAAATAAGAGTCCATCAGCTGACTCGTGATGCGGGACCATGCACGGCATTATTAATCCAAAAGACAACATAGCAGTGTCGTTTTGTGTGTACAACCTTCTTGCGAGGCCATGATAGAAAACATCTGCATGTTTACGAATAAAGGGGATGTGACAGGATTGTGTCTTTCCACCGGCAGCAGTTGTCATGAAAATGAAGATCATGTAGCCGCGTTTATACGCAGGTAGGGGAGGATGGTCTATACAGGACGCCTGTGAGGTGTTTGAGAGGTGTCGTCTGGCTGTAGGCTATCCTAGTCGTTTGTTTAAAAAAAAAAAATATTATTATTAACACCCTACCCTATCGATTGTGATAGTATCTGACGTCAAATCGTGCTTATAAGACGTTCCAAAAGGTAGGGTAGTAAATAATAAGAAAGTAAGTAAACACGTTTTAGTGGGGTTTTTTTTCCGGGCGTGACATCCACTTCAGACACACATCACTCAGACTGAGGGATTTCTTTTCCACCACGAGCTGGTGTGATTAATGAGCGTTCAAAAGATTGTTAAATTATTACTCAGTATCGGCTATTAAAATGAAAACAGATGTGTGTTGTTGGGCTGGAAAGTTACACTTACCTGGCTGACTAACAGATTTATTCCCCCAAACATTAGTCTGGGAAGGCTCTTTGACTTAGCAGACCATTTTATGTGGTCTAATTGGAGGACCACAGTTTACTCATTATAGCTAAATAATGTCACACCAGCTAAACACACTGGATAGTTTGCTAACTGCCTCTATTTGAAAATAAATCAATTACCAACCAGTGCTACTTGACCTTGGAACTGAATATGATTGATGGAATTAGAGATAATAATCATCCTTAGGCCGATACCTTGCAAGGTTGTAAGAGAAGTCTTGACTGGGCTAGAGCCACACTTGTAGCCTATGTTTTGAGCCACACTGGGGCCTAATCTAGACATGTTCACAGCAAATAAGAAACCCGGACTCATGCTAAACTCTATTAATTGTAATCCTCACCTGATGATTTTCAACTCAATCCAGAACTGACATTAGTTGAGTGAATACAGCAACTCCTAGTGGTAGATCCGTCAGTATCCTCGTCACATTTGGGCAGTGCAGTGGCAATATGTATTTTTAACTTCACTGGAACAATGCTTCCTCAAGGAATTATTACAAGACATACATGTTCAGCATTCTTTTTGTGTTTACATTTTCAGCAGTATTATGGACAAGTCAGAGGCATCCACAAATTGCAATTGTGTTCAACAACCACTGAGTTATGGCATTGAACTTGACAAGGCTTATGGATAAGGTTATGGCATAGACTAAAAGATAAAGTCATGTGGGTTTACAATGAAAGAGAAATAGCTCACTGCAGTTCAGCATTCCTCCATGAAGCAGATGAGTTAATTGCTTTGACCGGCAGTGCACCTACTTATGTGATTCCAAAGATGGTAAATGACTGAGATTTAAGGATAGAATACTAAAATGTGCCAAGAGAGAAAAGGCCCACACAAGGCGGAGAAGGACTGATAGAGAGGGTAGAGGGTGAGAGGGAGAAAGAGACTGATAGAGAGGGTAGTGGGTGACAGGGCATGCTGGATGTGAGACAAGCATGGCAGATGCTGACATTCTAAAGTCATTTCTCTAGTGAAATGCAAACCCCTGTCTGGCTGAATAGCAGAGAATATTTTGCTGTGGATATGGATGGCCAAAACAGGATGCCATGCCAGATGAGAGCCAGGTGTGAGTAGCAGCAGGCCAACAGACTGGTAATAATAATAAGGTGACCTACTGCTGGCCGATCAGCCATTTATTTAAAAAATAATTTAAATTACATTATGGTTAGGTGCCTTTGCCACGCGATGGTCTTTTGGTACTAGCAAATGCAGCTCCCACGTGTTATATCGCCATCTGCTGGCTGGGGTGATCCTTTCAGCCATGCCAAACAAGCAAGCTAGCTGTTGAAAGAGATGGCACCAGTAATGGCTTAGAGGAAGGGTACCTCTGGTAAACCCTGCATCATTATGAGAAAACAAGTACATGTTCAGACAGAGCATTAATGGGGAGGACATATAGTTTTTTTGACCAGGAAAAGAGGTTTGTAGGAGTTCATTCATAGCTATGGTGTGAAATACACTTTACTTATCCTTCAAAACACATCTTTTCTGAATTTTATTTTATCATGAATTGACCATGGCATCTTACTGTATCATGGCAACATTACAAATTATCCCTAATATCCCAATCCCATCAACTGCAACCTTATATCCTTTTTATAGATTTTGTTACCGATTTAATGCCTTTCAATCAATTACAATGTTGAGGTTAAAACTTTTTCAACTATCTCCTGGGTCCATTCCCCACTTCATCTTTAAACATCTCTAAATAAAAATATTAAAGGTGAGTGTGGATTTAGATCTTAGTAGTCAGCTATACCCACACCATTATGGGTGTATTGTGTGGTTTGCCCCAAACAACACAGCTGTAAATTAGTAAAGCTATCAAACATGCAGCCAGTTTGAAGCTTTCCTGTGTTCTCCTAGTCAGTGGCAGCCACAGATTACCAAACACTATCATTATAGACCACACAAATCTAAATTCAACTGCAATATTTTTCAGTCAACAATTGTCACGAGGGAAATATTTGCAGGCGACCTTTACACTCAAATATTGCAGGAATTCTATTGGACTCTAAATTGGTTATTGAACTTTAACATGTTTACATTTGGATATGGCTGGAATTGACTTATCGATTGATTTTAGCTTCCCACTTCCCATCAATTTTGAGTTACTATAAGTATCTGCTGAGGTAATGGGCAACTTGATCTTTGGTGGTGGAAGCCCAAAATGCTATATTTGCGATGAGGAAATGCACAGTTCTTACACATTGAATGTCATATACTGAATCATATATGGCGTGAGAGGCTTGTGATTAACATAGATTACCAAGGTTAGGGACAATATACATTGTTAGAATTCATTTTGTTCCAAAAATGTCTTTATTACAGTATCTGTCAATTCATTCTGGACTCTATTCATTATTTTATTAATTATATTAGAAAATTGTATGTACCATTCACCTATTAGGCATTTTTAGAAAGATCCCTTAGGGAACTTGTTTTAGTGCCATTATGTGAGAACAACAAATGCTAAGTTTGGATAAATTACTAGAGGGAAGCTTTGTAGTTGTATTTTGAATTATGCATATTTAGGTATGCATAAATGAACAAAAACAGTCCAGATTCATATGTTAATTTTTCTATTCCCTTTAATCCGCTACAATTATGCTTAAGACCTTCAAAAGACCTTGGATAATGCTTAGTGAATCATTATGAGCCATTAAAACATAATTTGTGACAGCTGTGAATTTAAAACAGTAAAAGCAGTGAAAAATAAAGTAGGTGAAATTAAATTAATATTCAAATAGTAGACTTCAAAGTTCTAAAACAGCGTTCTAAAATGTGAATGCATGGCTCTTGTAACAGATTTGAAGCATTATGTTCCTGGACTTACCCCTCAGTGGGAATCCATTGTCTGTGACATTCCTAAAGGTCACAGTAAACCTGAAAATAACTCACAGTTTAGGCAAGAATAAGCTAAAGTAGGTGAGGTTACATGGTGAATTGTTTGTTGAGCTGACAGTAATACGTCAAAAAAGTTTAAATACAAGATAAATAGATTGTAAATGTCAGAGCAATTCTCATCTAGGCTGATATTAATTTTACCTGCCTGGCTGGATGGCTGTAAAAGGAACAACCAATTCTAAACACATGCGTGATGGAAGTGCAAAATTGTTTTACGGAGGTGGAACCTATTCCTGTTCATATAGGTGAGAAAGTGATGTAAAAGGCAGACTTCAGGGGTGCCTGTTAGCTGTCAGTAGCCCATCTGTGATCTACATCGTGATCCCATTATAGGCTCATCTGTCTAATTTCCGTTCAAAAAATATTTTAACAAATATTTATAAAATATTGAATAATATTCATAATTTTCGGATTATCATTACTTTTAATAAGATAAAACACTGAGTTAATTTAATTGAAAAGCAAATGATAAATCTAAATGGCCACATTTGTACACTTGCCTACACAATCGCTGAAATTTAACACAATGCTATGCAGTTTCAATACAAAGTGTGTCAAGAGTAAGCCGTTAGTCCATGGAAAACCACAGTTGTAGTGGAGAATGATATTGCGTATGTGAGACCGATACAAGTGTTATTGCCGGGGCCACGTACTCGAATTGTTAGTTAAGTCACTGATATTTTACCATCCCATATTACCACGCTATGAGCCTCCTCCACCCCTCCACACCCCATTCGTTGTCATCTGTCGTTTGCCACACCTAGTTCCCTTTCAATTGTTCACACCCTGAACGATAGAAAGCTAACAGGAACAGGAAATGCTCACGCGAGTCCCAGGTCTGAGCACTTGTCAATTACACCTGTAAGGCCAAGGAAAGCCATACTTGTGTACAGGTTGATTTCCCTAGTTCCTGCAGGGTGATTTCCTAGTTCTACACTCTTCACCTCACAGCACAGACCCCTGGCGTGGACTTCTGGTTCCTGGAGATTGTTTGCATGCTCCTATATGGATGACTATTCTTCTTTTTCAATAACCCTTTAAAGTGAGTGATTTTGATACGATTCATGTATGTAACTGTGCTAGGCGAGAGTATATATATATTCCTCACCAGGCATATACATCCTAAACACTCTCAAAACCTTAAACCTGTTCATTTGCGAATACTCAAAATACTTCAACCCGGGTGACTTGCATGTGAATCACGACTGTCTCTCCAAAGCTGTCAGGGTCTGCCCGTAGAGTTGTACTTTTCTACTGAGCCATGACCACGCAGACGTACACACTGGTATGCAAAAGATCGTCAAAGAACCAGCTCATGTTTGACATGACTTGCAAATGAGGGAATGAACTTCTGTCTGTGTGCATGTTTGTTTGTGTCTTTGTATGTGTGTGTGTGTGTGTATGTGTTTGTGGCTCACATGAGCTGGCTCACAATAATTTGCATGAACTGGTTCAGGAAAGAGTCAATCCCAAAGACCATTGCGAGTGTGTTAGTCTACCTGACAATGGAAAAAAAAAAGCTCTCTCTTGAGTTTTTGTAGTTTGTAAATGTGAATAATAAATCACTGTAGGGTAGGTCACTGGGATGTTCAACTGATTATTAGGCTGTTATTGTTTGTTATTAGGCTACAGGCTATTTGGTTTGTCTTAATGGTTGAGACAGGTTTTGAGGTTGCTTGTTCATCATGTTGGAACAGGAGTTAGCCTACAGTTCTGTGAATCAAATAACTCACAATGCAAGAGACATTCTATTTAGAATCAGCAGCCAATCTGTTATGTCACAGTTTGTGGTGAAATTTGACCAAGCCTGGACAGGTCGGGAAGCGTGACTTGTTGAACCTTGGTCCATGTGGGTTGTATGTACCTTCAATAATGGTCTGATGGACAGCCTAGTTTTATTGTGTGTGGGGGGGGGGGGGTTTTTTTTTT
>OMKK01004674.1:16747-31476 GCA_900302305.1 Polymixia japonica | reverse complement strand
GGTGTCTAATTTAGCACCTGAAGCTAGATAGATTATCATCACACATTTACGTTTGGGTCTGTGCTTATGAAGTGCACATGTGTCATTGTGAGTATGCTGGAAAACAGATGACAAATAACTACAGCTTGAGACCTCACTTTCTCTCTTTGCTTGAGGTTGTACTATTTATCAGATATTATTTTCTGAGCAATCAATATTTACATTGTTGCTGGAGGTCTAAATGCTCAGCAAGGCTCAAGAATCAACAGTTATCAATTAAGCTAATTGTTGCTAGCTCTCTTTAGGTCTTTCAGGCAATCTCTGCATACTAACTTCTTGTTTGAAACATCTAGTTACACATTTCATTTTTTTTAAGTTTGTTAACCCAAATAAATCACAGTCTCTTAATACTACAATACACCTGATTAAATGTCATTCATGAAAACAAAATAAATCCACAGCTTTCACTGGGCCTGAAACCCTAGGCAGACAACAGTGCCCTCATTTCAGCAATGACAAAAACTTGACTTTGGTTGCTAACAAAGAATAGTTCCCAGTCCTGAGGTTTAACAACTTCCATCATGTCCTTGAGCATTTTCCCCACGTTACTGTACACTAAAGTGTATTGTGTTTTGGACTGTTAGGCCTATGGAATAGCAACTTTGTGATCAAAGTCGAAGGGTTCCGTTACCAACCATTCTCAAGTTGGCATTGTTGCTGCTTGGTTCTTCCTCGTGCCTATCTGGGTTTGATTTTGGCCACAGAGCCACAGGATACAACTTCCAAAGCATTAGCATTCTCAGCAGTCACCCGGCAATATTTCAGATCACACTAGTTTAAAGTGACAGGCTGCTTAAACTACAGTACATGGGGTGTGAAACAAGGGCCTCTTCCTAACTACAAACATATTATGTAAGGAATATTGATGGGCCTATGCTTTTTCATCTGCAGCAAAAAAAAAAGCGTGTTTTTTACGGTATTTCCCAGCGCTAAAGCGCTACACCCTGTGGTAGCTAACACCACTTAATTGCTTGTGGTATTCTAGCATGATTTAATGCAATTGGGATAATCTGATGAAATTGGCATTAAATTCTAAACTAAATACCAAAACCTTTTCAGCGGTCATTGTCAGTGCTTTGACTCAACCTCATCCTGGTCTTAATGCAGAACATGTACAGGCGCACCGGTCTTGATCAATCAAACTGGCTAATCCCTCTCCAGTTCTCAAAGAACCACTTCCTTTAAATTCTCTTTGAGACAACACGTTGGATTGTGAAAACTGACCGCCATCACTGTTATTTTGAAAATCTTTACAAGAGCAGCAAGGACACTGCCTAAAAACTGCCTGCAGAGAAAATTGATCGTAATTGCGCTGTGGTTGAAAGCTTTGAAGACCAGTTTATCCTGAGATTGCAGTAATGATGACTGGATCTTGTTTACTTGTCATTAGCAATAAAGAGGCCAGTTGCAATTAGAAACCAGATCACTGTACCATGCATCACAAGTAAATAGTCAATACTACATGGTACCCCATGTAGTCTTACTTATAATGGTAAAAATATATCTGGATTAATTCATTGTAAGATTGAAGAGAAAATTAGGTTTGTTAGTCCAGTTAAAATGGTCAGCTTTATCTAAATGACAAGGATGATAATGACATGCAGACATAATACAATAAGATTTTTACATTCTAGCTATGGGGAAAAATGCAGTTTCATATTACCTTTCAGTTGCATACGAAACAATACGCTACACGAGTTAGCTTGAGGCTTGAATGGCTACTGCACACACCACATGATATACATTAGCTTTAGAGAAATCTGGGCTCCCATTAACACACCACTGTTTGATCTCAGTGGCACAAATTGATCCAAGGTGAAGAAATTGTTACATAATTATGATTGATGATGACAAGAAGGGGAAATGATTTGTGCCTTTACATTCTCAGTAAGAACGTGATCTTTTGTTCTTTTTTTTAAATTGCAGTTTGTGCTTTTGGAAGCTGTAATGAAATGCAAAAATGCATCTAATATTTGGACTAAATCAACAGCCAAGCTTAGCTGAGATATATAGTGTGTTGCGTATGCATGTGATTTCATCATACCTGGTCTCACAATAAGTTTATTTATAAGGACCTAAGTCTGAAAAACTGTTGATTTTCCCATTGCCACCTATGCATAAAAAATTTGACTAGGCCTAAAACTAAAATATTTTCTACGCATGCAGAACAATGTCATCTGTCAGTTACCTTACAGAAAATGACATACAAGGTTTTTGCAGGACAGTGATAATATGGAACACATTACACACAACACAAACAGAATACATGAATACAAACATACTGGTACATGTATGTTTATGGACAGACAATGGTGTGAACAAGGGAACATTTTGTAAAGGCCTGTTTACAGACCACATAGAAGTTGTAGTTCACAGCCCCTTCACGTATCGCATCAGTTTACGGCTGAAATTATTCGTGATAATCCATGATACATTTACATTACTGAGATATTTTGTGTTTATCAGTCATACACTATAGCTAACCATATCAGAGGTGATGTAATGTCAACAGCTGAAATACTGTGTAAATGTGTGACACATTTTCCCCCCGGAAAAAAAAAAAAACATGTTCAAAGGCGAATAGACAACCATGAATTTGTTTTCTACTTTCCCACAGAGACTCATGCCTTTAATGCTTTCTTCAAACAGCTGCAATTGAGCAGGGAACATTTTACAGTGACAGGGCTGTGTGACTCAGTATCTAGAATAACTCTCTAAATAAGGGATAGAAGCAATCTGCTCCTGTTTCACTCAGTACACCTTTCCTTCCTTCACTGTTGCTAGGGGGATGACCAAATGCATTTCCTATGCAAGCACACACTTCACTGACCCCGAGCACAGAACAGAATCATGTTCCACTTTAAAAACGTTAATTTTACATTTTTAATGACTGGCTGATGGCTTAAGTTAGAGAGTAGCACTTACAAGGGTAGATGTTCTTGCAAAATTCCTACTAGTGCATTTTAATGTTTAATATAATGAGCGCAATTCAATCATTTAGAACCTAAAATGTAATGATCATAGTTATTTTGGCTGTTAAAATATATTTTGCTTTTTGAAAATATGCACAGTTCACATTTTTACCTTAATTACAAATCATGTGCGCCAGGTTTGTTGCAGAGGAATCCAGTTAGTCCAGGATATTCCTCAATTTCACGGCTGATTAGGCTGATGCCAGGATTATCTCTTGTTATTTTAAGGCAGATAATAAAAGATTACAAATTAATGGGATCTGGGAAATCAGCTGGAAGATACTGTGGCTCCTCTCTCAAAGAAATATCTGGACGGTAAAGCTTTGGCAAAATGCAGTTCATATTAATATATTTCAAATTGTGAATTGTTGGGCAGAAGTAGTTGACCGCAACCCTGTATCTATGGGGGGTATTTGACACACAAAACATCTAAGTACTGCACATTAACAGTTGAGATGCAACATGCTCTACCACAGCTAAACTCCTTTCACTTTTTGTCAACAAAACTCTGGTAAATCCAATTAAATTGAGCCTGAGGCAGTCCACAATTTTTGTATCCTCCCCATCCAACACCCTCAATTTAAATTCTCCACATACCACTTCAAAACATTTCCTGAGAGCTGGCCTTTATATTAACTGGCCGACGTTGAGACGAGAGGTTTCAACGCGTCTCAGATATGAGCTAAGCGGTTTATTGCGCAAACTGTGCTTTTTTTTTTTCTTTTTTTTTTAAGGTAATTAGCTTCTGCTCGTTGCTGTCATATCCATAAATGCAGCTGCTTTTGAAAAAACAGGGCAAGAAAACAAGAGCCCAGGCCTCCCCAGGGTCAGTGCCCAGCAAGGCCTGGATTATGGCACCAAAGGAATCCTGGGAAGCGTGTATTGATTTGGCCTGACACTTGCTGCCACATTTAGCCCAGACACAGCTCACTCGCTAAGGCTTCAAGCAGTTATGTGCCATATTCTCTACTATCTTTAAAGAGCACAGAGAAATTACCTCACGCCATGGAAGATTTATCATCACATAATTAGCTCAATGCACCTAACGGCAGATCTCTTTTGACTACTACTACAAGCTTAAAGTTCATGTGCAGAGGATTACGCTTAATTAACCTGTTAGCTTGAGCATGCCGCGAAGAAAACATTGGCCTTTTTTAAACAGCATTTGTATCACAAAGTTTTCCTGGTTCTGTGCTCTTCCGTTGTGCGTTTGTACATCTGATACCTGCTGGGTGATAAGTGGGTATGTGTCAAAGTTATACTGCAGTAAGAGAAATGTTACATTCTAAAATAGGACTCGCCAGCGTCTGATTTTGTGTCAGACATAGTCGCAGTCTTATCTTTACTTTTCTATTCATAACTCAATAATTTCATTCTGTTCTTAAATCAGCATACAGGGATTTATAAAAATAATCATTTTATTAATTCATTCTATTAAAGCCACTACAGACAGGATTTTTGCTTTAACATGATATGATGGCATAATGAGAGTATCGCTATTAACATTGGTTCCCTACAAACCTTCACTATGCAATTTTGTGTGACACCAGGTACGATCTCACATGAAAATAAGACTGGCACAAAGGAAGTCAACCAAAACAGGATGAGCTTCTTCTGTGAACATGTCCTCTTCTTTATAAAAGTCTTGCTTTTTCACTGAGCTTTGTAAACAAATGCAAGCATGTAGTTGCTGGGCTTTGAAAAATAAAAATAAAAATAAGCAGCTTAGTTGTCTTTGCAACAATGATGTAAAAAAAAAGAAATACCACTGGGAAACTCAAGGGGTCGCCAAAATCAAAATCTCCCAATGTTAAAAAATGAAATGTCAGTATTTTGGTATCAGGTTGTGCTAACTTTGCAGCTCCCATTGACACTAATACAGTTCAAAAGTGCATTGCAACAAGTTCTCATTATCACTTTTGGGATACTGCAAGTCACATACACACATACACACAATATGATACGAGTGGACTTTGGTAAATACCTATCCACCCAGGATTCACATTGTCAGCTACATATAATGTGTTTGGCGGTTTAACTTCTTTAAACTACCTTTCTTGATTTAATGTTGTTATATACGACATTCAGCCACTAGATGCCGCACTAGAGCACCAGCATCTCAGACCAAAACAAATGGTCGGCCACATTGACACACAGAAACTAACATACGGACCGGCTGCCAAAACAAAGAGCAGAGAAGCTCGGATTACAACACACACAGAGGGAGTGTGACTTCATTCTCTGCTCAGGACGCCATTACTCCACTCTATGTTTACATAGCAAATAGTTATTACTGCTATATTAATGTTCAAAATATCGTATATAGTACCTTTAACTATCTATTTTGTCTGGTGTTATGATTCTATTGTAAACATCACAACATCTCGTCACCCGTGTTGTGGCTCCAGATAATTCTTCATAATTACTATGTGCAAAGAGCAAATCCTGGCAAGTACAGTAATAGACCGGAATCATCCGACACGTTAACCTTTGGAGCGCCCATTAGCTGTATGTGGTCTAGTGCCATCTTATTTTATTTATGTTACAGCAATTCTGCAAGATTTGGTTTGGCACTCTCCTCAAGCAATAGCACAAGTCTCACCCTCGTCCTTACACAACTGTCAGCCAGATATAATTTCTTTTCTTCATACAGTGTTTTTTTTTTTTTTATTAAAACTAATTCTCTGGGCAACAGTTGTAGCATCGTAAGGCATCTTCTTCTGCGTTCCTGTCAGCAAATGCAGTTATGGGACCATGCTGGACGAAATGTGCAAAGACAGCTTCACAATTGCCAGGGGTGTTATTCTAAGATCAGGCTGGAATCAGAAGTTTTGTCGGTTTCAGTTAACCAGGGCGCTGCTAAATGGCTTAAGCCAAGCATCAGTGCACTCAGCGAAGGCACTGCGATATTGCTGCATGACAGCTAAAGTAGCTGGGTGCATCATGGGCATGTACCCAGCCTAAGGAACCCTCAGGCTTTCTCTTCTTCCTGACTGACTTTTAAGTGTTTCATCCCTGGGACACAGTGATAATGTGCATTAAGATCAAGAACACTTATTTCAATTGCGCTTTATGTTTTATTCTGGCCTTTAATTTAGCGGCGTCTAGACCGGAGCTTTGCCGAGAACATCTCACATGGGGAGATCCCCTACTGAGAGTAGTTGAGGTATCGGTTGAGTTGAGTGTATTACTGTTCTGGTCTCCGTTTACTCAGTCTCTCGCTAAATCTAGTTCAATCTCACATATTCAAACGGGGCCAACAGAGCAACATTCTTATCCCCTATTAAAAATTGTTAAAGGGGATGAACACACTATAAACTGTGACAAATGATTCAGAGTTCGGTCCTCTGTGGTTCGGATCAACAGATAAAGCTGTTGTGGCGGCGACACGACCGTGTCACGTTAAGATGGTATGATCAAAACAAACGTCTTGGTGACAGCGGTATTCTAATGTGGGCGGTTTTCTGACATGGTAATAATTACCAGGGTTTATCCCAGCTGTTTATTGCAGAGGGGGGGCACCCCCTCCACTAACGTAACAAAATAAACAATACACTTTTATCAAATGAAATTGTATGAAATAAAAATGATCATTTTAATTAGCATAATAAGATAGTGTATTGCAGGATCTCTGTGTAATAAGAAGTTGAACTGCCAGAGGTGGAAAGTAATTGAGCAGATGCACGTTTAAAATGTTTAATGAATGTGCGTCGTTTAGGAAATTGGCGTAGTTGCGCTTCCCATCCCCGGATCTTCTGTAGGCTAGCCGATGCCGTGCACCATCACACTGCCGGTTCTGATACTTACCCCCTCCGAACCAATTTCCTGCGGGAAACCCCGATTACCGCTGCTAGCATTCTGATCCTTTGGGCAGTTAAAGTTTATGATGGGAGTGAAATCTACTAGCTAGCAGAAACCATTGCAGAATCTCCCACAAACGGTCAAGTGGAATCAGGTTTGGTTATCAAGACTTTGGGTGGCGAAAATCATTATGCTGTTCAAACCATGGCCACTTGCTCTCGGTGAATATAGGGGCATTGTGCTGCTTTAACATGAGGGACGAGATGTGTCATGGAGTAAACATGATCATTCATAATTATACTAGTGTGATTACAATAAATTCACCCTCCAAGTTACATTTAGAATCTACGCTCGTCCGTTCACAGAAATCACGTACGTTGACATGAGCAGTAAAACCTTCAGTCTGTCACGGTAACATCTATGATGATGGGCAGTGGTATCTTAGAGAGTCTTAATCTTTGAGGAAGCGTATTTGTGACCGGATAGTTGCTGGTTCAAATCCCAAACTACCTGAATGTGTAAATGTGTAATGTGTCAATATTACAGATAGCACCTTTAAGAGAGGATACACAATAGAGCTTTCATGACAAATTATTTATAATTAGAAGAATATATAATCACTACCAACCCTGTGTCTGACTGTTGTTGTACACCTCATAGCAACATATAAATAGGCTAACGACTAGTGCAGAGAATCCAAGGTATATTCAAATACTTTGGACTCATTGTAAGTCACTGTTATGCTACAGCAGCATACTGCTAGGAAAAGCCATTCCTGTTGCTGTCCAGCCCCATTTTGTGTTTTATGCAGAAAGGACTGATATCAACATCTTAAAAGCACTCCTCATGTCATGTAATTGAGTTCAAGGCCCCAAGGCCAGAAGAGAAACATAATATGAATGAGCCGTAATAGAATACTGTTACTAATCTGCCAAAATGTTCTCCCTCTCCAACGATCAAGAGCTTGATGTAGGAAAGGCCAAATATTTATGAATATATACTCATTCGTTAAGCTCCAGGCACTGGCCTTCCCCAAACAAAGAGGATCATATTGTCACTGACACTGACATGAACCTAGGCGGGACACCAACTCAGCGTAAATCTTTTTCAGTCTAAATGTTTGATCTCAAATCTTATATCACCCCTCCATCTGATGGCTGTCTGCCACCAAAGAGAATCTATAATTGTTTGGTATCTATAAAATAGTAAGTATTATACAGAGGTGAAGAAATGTTATGTCATTCTAGAGAGAGAGAATTCCACCCTAAAACACAAACCATCCATAAAAGTCCAATAATCTTGGAGAGTTGATTGAGTTTGTGGATCATAGAATATTTGAGCTTTTACACCAAAATGAGCTTTATTTCAAAGTAAATCTGACAGCAGTGAACCATAAAATATGCCCATATCCCCATGAAATAACTCTGTGTACTTGCAGTGTCTACAAAGTCAGTCACCATTCAATGCACTGTAAATGGATGTGTCTTGTAGCTCTCTTGTCTCAGACCTGTTCAAGATCAAATTAATAACATCTGAATTCTTCTTTAGGTCGGATTTTTCCCTTAAAGACACAATCCGCGATTGGTTTGAACGGTCACGTTGCCCCACTTCTGTTTCTGTTGTAAACAGTGTGATGTGGCTGTTTGAAAGCATTTCACCTAACAGAAAACTTTTAAAAACCACTCAAACACAAGGAACTCTGTGTTTATCAACGAAATTCACTAAGCGAAAGATGACTGATGCTGACTGAGGCAACGGGCAAACCAAAACAACAATGGTGTTGTAATTCCTTGCTTAGCCACAACAGGGTGGCACTTAAAAAACAATTGTGGATTGTGCCTTTAATAATGTCCTTAATGAGATGGTTAAAATAATATATCGTTTCACAGGGAGACTGTTTACTCCCATTCAGGAAAAGTACATTTGGTCAATCATCATTCTCTGTCAAACCCTCACAAAACTGAAACTCACTACCCACCAACATCAAAGATATACACACATACTCCTCCTTTACAACACAGCTTAAAACATGGCTTTCTGACAACCACAACTTCCTTTTGTCTTAATTCCCTTGTTCCTGTTTTTATTTCGTTAACTTTATTGATGTTGTACCTTCATGTTTATACTACCTGTGAATGTATACTTGTGTTTGTATAGTGTTTTGCCCATTTGTCTGCTTTTAACAATCTATTTTAGGTTGCCTATTGTCAACTGGCCAGGGGTCAACGGCTGGAAACTAGCCATGTAGGCTAAAGCTGCCCCATTTACTGTAGTACAGTTAATTAATGGGGACTGTCCACGTTATTATAAACTAATAAACTAAACTAAACATTCTATGCTTAAGTTGTACCTTAAATATAAGAAATGTATACAGTGGTTTCCAACACAGAGTAAAAGAACCAAGCATAATGTTCACAAAGCTAATTGTGGTTAAGCATTGCGTAAGTGAGAACTTGTGTGATCAAAGGTTCTGGAACATTGTTGGCCTCCGGGCTGCATCCAACAGAACAGAATACTATATGAAGGTTATGCAAAAGGTCAGAGCTGGCTGATGACCAAAACCAAAATAATGCAAATACTCACCATAGAAACGATGCATCCTTTAGCTACTTTAATATTGATTTACAGTACAGCAGCTGAGGCTGTGCACACGCCTGGGTGGGCAAGCACACATGCACACATGCATTCACTCATAAACACACATGCACAAGCATGCACGCACACACACACACACACACACACACACACACACACACACACGGATGTGTTGTAAACTGGAATTATTCCCTGCTATGTTTATATCCTTCTAAAACCAGACATGTAAATTTCATTCCACTCAAGCAAATGATCAAATTATTGTTTTAAAGCATATGAATTTGTTTTTGTCCATTTTCAATGTCGTCTAATGTCCCCATGGCTTTCAGAGCGCATATTTATTGTATAAACTGGATTTATTTCCAGGCATGCACCTATTCAACCCTGGAGAATTGGGTTTGACTGTAGATGCATGTTAATAGTATTCAGAAAATCCACTATTCTGAATTAATATTAGGGTGTTCTGTGTACTCTTTATGAAATCACTGCATTGGCTCTGACTAAACCAAACTAATAAATCATCCTGTCTGCTTACACTATAAATTCTTTGTAGATTTGAAATCAAGGCAAAGGGAAGAGATGTTGAGTAGTTACAAAAAGCAAAGCAAGTAAGTGATCGAACAACCTTTCTTTAGCTGTACCAATACACAGGATCTCGTTTCTGGTGCTATTTGAGCGAGCGCCTAATTACTAGCATAACTTGGATGTCGCAGTAAAACCGGGTGGTGAGAGTAGTTATGTCATTGGCTGTAATCAAATAGGCCCCTCCCATCAGAAATGCTCTGCTGAATTAGGCCGGCGACACCTGGCGTCCCAGAACCGTCCCGCTAATTCCCCCCAAGGGGATAAAATAAAGTTCTATCTCATCTCATCTTCTCGCTCGCTCTCAAGACCGATCAGTGGAGTTACACAGTATTGTACCAGTTGTCAAATCAGAGAGAAACATCTATGGGCTCCTCAGGGCCTGTATTGTATTTGACCTCTTTGATACCATCTGGGTGTTGAGAGTATGTGTTTAATTAGCTTGCTGACCAAACAAATGAGAAAAGCACCAAACTTCCGACTCTCTAAACAGCTACTACGACACAAAAAAAGCAGGTCTGATCGAACATCTGAATTTACATTTGCTAATATGAGATTATTCAACCCAGTTAAGTGTGAGGCAAGGCAAATTTAAATGAACCATTTTAACATAGATCATGACTTCCAACTGAATGGTTTGATGGCATTCTAAATAAAAAGTAGGTAAGCTAGAGTACAGTTAGAGATGGACCGGATCTTTATAAGATGCCGTTCTGCCAGGAGGTGAAGGCTAGGGCATGAATTAGAGGACACCGTCTTCATAAAGAACCCGCCTTTGATCCCCCAGTGTAAGGAAGTAGCAGAGCGTTTCAGAAACAAACCAAAACAAATGAACACAAACAGACTCAGGACCGGTATGTCAACAAACATAGCTGCTGGATCTAACTGATCATTCACAGGAAAGTGTCTGACGGTCAAATTAGTCTGTGTGGCATTTCCGTACAGTGACCTATGACCGTCACGCTTATGGAGAAACACCAAATACAGCAATAGAAAAACGCAACAAAGAGACCCACCAGCCGTCAAACGTACCTCCCGAGTTCATAAAACACCAGTAGCCCAATCAACCTGCAAGCAGGCTCTTATTTTCCGAAGGAAGTGACTTTCACAAATGAGCAGCTGTACTTCCTTTTGTTATGTTCTGTTGTGGTTAGGGATCCCAGCGCTATTAAAGTGGAATCACCTTAACCCAGTTGGACCTGCTTTTGCCATAGTTGAAGGGTTTTGCACAAGGACGTTTGGCGGGTTTTTGTATACATTCACGCTCGACTTGCCGCATTATCTCTGCTTCACGTGCTCCAACCGAGTTTGTTCAGGGTCTGTAACAAAGAAAGTGGCTTATTATCACCCACTGGAGGAGTTGTCTGCACATGTAAGATTCCGTAATTGCTGCCGCTGAACAAGCAGACTGAATTGGACTTGACACTGAGCCATTATTAGGAAATGAAATGCTGTTTTTGCAATTATGTGAGTTTGGCAGGGCACAGTGAATCGCCCCTGTGAGGCTCACAAAAATTTTGCCACATTCATAGGGCCTCAGTCGAACAGTGTAAAGGCAGAGGTATATTAGGTATTTACTATATCCATAGCAAAACCGGAAGAAAATTACAAAAAGAGTTTTATTCCTTTCAAATAAAACTTAAAAATAAACTTTTGTGAGAGCGTGTGATAATGATTGTCTTTTTGCACACACAGCAGTGCCCCCGCTAAGCCAGGTGACATCTGCGACTCAAACTCTGCCCTGCAACTCCTGCAAAATGCTGAACCAAACAAAATGAATTCAATGACGTTGCTGTATCTGCTGAATGAACATCAGAGCTGACTTCATTAGAAGAACCAATGATAACATTTCAACAATTGTCCCTTCAAGTCCAAATCTCTTCAGCTTTCCAGAAAAAGGCCCCAGTAGTAAGGGTTGATGGGTTTCTTTGCCTCTCCCAAGTAACTAACCAATCAGATCATGAAGGAGGTGGGACAGGACTTGCAGAATAACAAATAAGCATCATTACAGCCAATCACTTTAACTGTGAATTAATTAGTAGTAGCCACGCAGTAAGCACACATCAACACCCTGTTCATTCATTAATTTACTACTGTGCAGGGGCGGGGCCAGAGGGGGGGTCATGGGCCACCCTGGAGATTTGATTGGCCACCCCAGGCACCACCCAAAATTCCTAGTCTCTGATTGGCCATTAACCAGGTCGAAGGCGGGACTTTTCTTGATGTACTCGGTGATTCAAATCAGCGCGGGAGTTGGGAGTGACTGACTGAAAAATGTAAGTACACGTGTTGATATAGCCAAGAAACAGCTGTTCTATATGTCTAATTGGTTGTTAGCACGTGAGTTAGTTTACAACATAAATTAATCAGCATCATAGCTACAATGTCATATGACATTATATCTATCAACATTACCTAGCAAAGCTTAACATCATGAAACGCATGGCCTGGTTAACAATTAATAAAAGGCTGAGTTTGTTCATTCAGTACATTGTGTACTTTAACCTTTATGTTTATGTTTGTGCCATTAAAAAATGTAAAATGAACCCTAATACTGCATACCGCAGCTGTCACCAGTTCATTGTCGGGGCAGCTGTAAATTGGCGTGACATCATAATAAAGGGACGGGAAGACTTATTTCTGGCTATGGGACTGCTACAGGACTGAAAATTCACTAGCATGGACCAAAACAAATAACACAAATGTAAACTAAAATTCTGTAGTATTCTCCTTTCAGCTGCTTGTATTAGTACGAAATTAGAGTCAACCCACAGACAGAGTGAGTTCTGAATAGTAGTAGTAATAGTAATAGTAGTTCTGAGTAGGAGGCTTTTTAGATTATATTATATTAGATTAGATTAGAGAAATTAGGGAAATGAGGTCACTGCACTCCCTTGCGTTAAGGACAATAAAGTTGCAGGGAGAGTGGATAGTGCAGCTGGAGTGATCCCAGCTGCACTATCCAGGGCCGGGTCTTTAAAAGAGAGAGGAGAGCTTCTTCGAATAAAATGGTGGATTGAAGATTAAATTTGGTTGTTTTGGTTGAGACTGGAATGAGTTAATTTCATTCTTCAACTAGAAAGCGTTCTCTAGGACATAGTAATGCATTGCTTTAGAATTTCACATCTCTAAATGACGTTTGATTCTTTTAGTGATTGTCCAAATTAGCCTGCAGTACGTAAATCTGAAATGCACACTACAAAGAAAAGAGATTTTCACAGGTAAAATTAGAGAACTCTAACTGTGTATGACTATCAACTGCCACACACACTCAGTCCTTCTATTTTGAGATAGGTCAATGAATTTGAAAGAATTCTAAATATTAAATAAACATAAACTTGTAAGGTAATACTGTCACCACAAGTGGCGCTATACTCCAATGCTGGAATTCAACTTTTAACAATGGTCGGTTAGACTGATCGTGAAGAGGGAAATACGCATATTGTAGCTTTATAAAGATCCAGTCCAGCTCTAAATTCTTATTATAGCTTCTCAAAGATCTCCCGTTTCGTTATCTTTGGCGGCACCTATGGTGAAAAACGGTAATTGCAGGTGTGTAATCGGACCTCACTTCAAAGGGAAAACGCGTCACTAACGCTAATTTGAATGCGTGGCGGGGAAGTCGCCTCAGACAACCGGTTCTTAACACTCATAATACTGCAAATGCAAGAGCTTTCATCAGTGGACCACAGGCTCAATCACCATTGTGTTATCTCATTCAGCAATTGACAAGTGACTATTTAAATGAAAATCTTCTGAGATCTTCGAGATTGCCATTTTAAAGGACAAAAACCAGGTTCATTGAACTGAAATGAGACATCACTTAGTATACCTACCTGCCAGCTAGCTGATGCTAATCCAGCATGGCAGTTTAGGGCAGCTCCATGCTACTTTCTCAGCGGCCCCAAGTAATTGGTGACCCGGCACCCCACCTCACATGGGTAGCTTGGGGAACAGGTCCCAGCAAAGCAAACAGGGTCAATCCTATAGGATTGTCCTATGCTCGCTAAAGAGCATGTGACAACTCCAACACGTCATTCTCTAACAAAGAAAAAAGGCACAGGCCAGTCATGCCAATTAGACTGCAGTGCATGGGTCTGGTCATACTGTCTTTGACAGTAACAGTAGCAGACTGTGGCAGTAATAGTTGTGGCATTAACATCCGGATCCCACACTCCAGAAATAACGTAGGCTACTGCAGTGCTACAGAAGGACTGTTGCCCAGTAAGCTCTCCTTTCCCCCCTATTTATACCTAAAATAGTATTTGTTTACTGTGAGTAGTGACATACTTACAGGGTATTAAAGGCACAATCCGCAACTTGGACGGTCACATCATCCCACTTCAGTTTGTTTTGTAAACAGTGTGACGTGGCTGTTTGGAAGTATTTTGCCTAACATTAAATTTTTAAGAGCCACTCAAACACGGGGAACTCCTCTGTGTTTACAGCCAAAATTCACTAAGTGAAAGATGGCTGACACTGACTGAGGCAGCGTGCGAACAAAAACAACAATGTCGTTTTAATTCCCTGCAACAGGGCAGCACTTGCAATCGCAGATTGTGCCTTTAATGCTTCCTAATGAACGCATGCACATACCTAACTTCAGCTATATTAAAGTTGACTTTCAAACCAATAACTCTCACACATTAAGATGCTTTGTATCACCACAGCTGCTGTAAAACTAAACATGAATCTTTAATTACCAAATGTATGGTCTTGGCATTAGAGATTAATTATATA
>OMKK01004669.1:5654-30102 GCA_900302305.1 Polymixia japonica | reverse complement strand
AGCCATGTCAAGCTACCTCTACATTGTCAAATATGAGCTCCCTATTGTCATCCACGCCTTTCTGGGAACCAGCAATGGGTAAGTGATTAAATGTTGAATGTTTATGTGTGTGTGTGTGTGCGCGTGTGTGTGTGTACTGCAGTTGGTCTGAGCTGAGAAAAGGCTCGACTGTTCTGTCCGAGCGGAGCGTACTCAAAGTGAAGTGGTTCGTCAGACAAAATGAGCGTCGCTTGTTTTTCAAGTGCAGAGAGAGAAGAGAGGGAGCGAGGAAGGAAGAGAGGGAGCGAGTGAGGGAGGGAGGAAGAGAGAGAGAGAGAGAGGGAGGGAGGGGGGGAGGGAGGAAGAGGGAGGGAGGAAGAGAGAGGAAGAGCAAGGGAGGGAGGAAGAGAAGAAGAGCGAGGGAGGGAGAGGAAGAGCAAGGGAGGGAGGAAGAGCGAGGGAGGGAGGGAGGGAGTGATATTTCTCAGAGCGGCTGTTCAAAGAGCCCTTTCAGAGCAGGTCGGTGCTGCATGGAGACAGCAGGATGAGCTCACTCCAGCCTCTCTCTCCACATCAAACATTGATGTGGTGTTGCTCGCTCGCCTACTGCCCCTAAGTGGTGCTCTGTAAGCTCTATTTCTGTGTGCACTGCAGTCATTTTGCGTAGGTGTGTCTGTGCTGGCTAGTGTCCAGATGTTGGGTCAGTCAGTGATTTTAAAGAAACTTTTTAAGAGTAGTTGACAAGTTCGATCAGTCCAGAGGGAGTCGTTGCCTCGTTCATGACTCCACATGTATGTGAAGGAATTTTAAAAGAGAGGAATTATTTGAAGGCATTTGTTAAATGATGAGTTGTTTCCATTAACGTGCCGTGTGGTCTGTGTGTTTCAGAGAATGGTACACCAACGGGGACTACCTGGTGCTGCTGGTCTCCATAGCCATCATTCTCCCTCTCTCTCTCCTCAGGAACCTAGGTAAGCACACCCTCTGTGTGTGTGTGTGTGTGTGTGTGTGTGTGCATGCGTGTTGCGAAATCGTCTACTTGTGTAAACAGTTGCGTAGGGGTGAGGCTGCTGACGCACTAGCATGTGTGGAAAAACTTGTAAATAAGTTTATAATAAAACCAGTTTCATTGAGCCACAAAATAAAATGAGTCTCTTCCAAGCGTGTCCTTAAACTAATTAAAACATTGTTGTTGTCCTGCCCTAGGTTACCTTGGTTACACAAGTGGGTTTTCTCTACTCTGCATGGTCTTCTTCCTGATTGTGGTGAGTAAGCCCCTCCCCCCCCCGCATTGTGTTGTACATTCCCCCCACGGTGTTACCATGGCGACCACCCACACCGTGTGACACGTTCTTTTCCTTGTGTGTTCTTCTCGGGTCACGTCAGATCATTCCCGCCTGAGTCAGGGAACTCTGCTCCCTCGCGGGCAGGAAGGACAGAGGACAGACTTCAGATCAGTTTAGATCACATGGAAATGGAATAACCCCAAAAGTGGAAGTTAGGTTGTAGAGAGTAGAGTAGTTCATTTAATGCAAAACGTTGTCATGTCAACCGAACATATTGAAACCACTACAGCAAATAAACTGGAACCACTAAAGTAAATAAGTGAGAGATTAGTCATATCAATATTGGATGGTGATACATTTAGTTTGTCTAACTAATTAGTTTTAGGGCAACAGGATCAAACTAAACTTTAAGACATTTTACCAGCAATGTTGTGTGTTTGAATCACAACATACATCATCTCCATCTGTCTCTACTGGCTGTTATTATATTCTATAAAAGAGAGTAAATGACGTTAACAAGTAAGAAACTTGTCATCTGCTCGTCCAGGTGATCTACAAGAAGTTTGAGATCCCGTGTCACATGACCCTGGACAACGACAGGTTTAACGAGACGATGAGCAAACTCCTGAACATTACGCTGCCTCGGCCCAACAGCACCGCCGTGGACTACAGCGAAGACGCCTGCACGCCCAAATACTTCGTCTTCAACTCTCAGGTGAGACGCTCTTTGAAGCGCAGCTCTTGACAGTTCTGTTACAAAATGTACTACGTGTTTCAGGGGGAAAAGTCTGAATTTTTATCGTTCAGTAGCCTATTTTTGGCCGGCCCTATAAACACTAATGTCTGTCTGTTGCTGACTCACTGACTGACTGACTCACTGACTGACTGACTGACTCACCATCTGAGTGATGAAGTTACACCATTGGTCGGCTGAGTGTTGGAGTTTCCCTATTGGCCAATGTATCCGTTTCAAATTAAAAGCCCTCTAGCAACAAGGCTTTTGGCCACAATTTCACACATTGACCAGACAGGATCCAGTTATACACTAGGTTCTGACTTAGTCTTGTTTAAAATAGTGAGGGTCCACTAAATGTAATTTGTGATAAAAAAAAAACCTCTCAAATGCTTTGACGTTTAACTTAGTGAATCACATTGTTACCTTTGTTCTCTGTGACAGTGCGGCCCTTTGTCTGCTAGTTCTGTGGGAAGTCCATGTTTGAGTTGGTCTCACGTTGCATGAACAGGCGACTGTCAGCTTGTTGTTGATCTATTTGACTGTTTGTTGCTTTGTTTCAGACGGTCTACGCTGTGCCCATCCTGACTTTTGCCTTCGTGTGTCACCCTGCCGTCCTGCCCATGTATGAGGAGCTTAAAGAGTACGTGCTGTTTTATCTACGCCCGCTTTTCCTATTTCCATTTTCTAGTTGTTGTTTTTTTTGAAGAATGGGACTAGATGTTCTTCTCTTAAAAGAATTCAAGAACTGACCTGAGCTTGTAGGTACATCAAGGACAGATGATGTGATGTGTCTAAACTCCTCCTCCTCCTCCTCTTCCTCCTCTTCCTCCTCTTCCTCCTCTTCCACAGTCGTTCCCGCAGGAAGATGCAGGGCGTGGCCAACGTCTCCTTCCTGGCCATGTTCATCATGTACCTTCTGGCAGCCCTCTTTGGATACCTGACCTTCAACGGTGAGTCCTCCTCCCTACACACACACACACACACACACACACACCTCAGCCGAAACCCGATTTAAAGAGAAAAACCTCAGTATGTCTATATGTTGTCATAAACTTGGGGTATAATATGACAAACTGTATATGTTATAGTTGACATTTTAGGCATTTAGTTGATACTGCTTTGACTAACTAGAATTAGCTTTACTTCCCAAGTAACTGACATTACAAGCGACCAATAGCAAGGAGTAGGAGGGTCATAGCACCCTGACAGCAGAGGAAACAAAATATTCCTGTGAAGAATTTATAGTAGAGAAGTTTTAAGAAAATAAATTAGAGAGGTTGACAGGATTTTAAAATCTTATCATATTAGAGCAAGTAGAGGATGAAGGCATTAGAGAGGAGAATGTAAAGTATTTCATGGTGAGTTTTCTAGAGATATATACAGTATATATATACATCATTAGGTATTACTAAGCATTACAGCACGTAGGTTATTAGATGGCTTCAGAACAGGTCAAACAGGGAATTCGAGAACAGTCAAAGGTCACAGCGACGTTGTAGGTTACAAATGGTCGTCTCCTGTCCCTGAAAAAAGCTCGGTTGTGCAAAAGTTCAGAACAGACGCGCCAAGTTGGGATGAAGTCTGGCGACCCAACTTAAACCGAAGATTATCAATAACTTCAAATAACACGGAACGAGGTTATGCAAGGTTGCGAAAAACAGTTCACCAACACAGATGTTGCTGTTGCCAGTTTGTGTTCCTGTTTGACATGGCAAGAACATCACAGATTGTGTACAGAGGGCCTTCCTGGAACATCAGAGCAGTTATGCAAGGGCTTTGATAGCGGGGTAAAAACCTTCCTGCCCACCACAATGTGTCAAAACTCTACATGTCTGTACACGCACATGGGCAGGGTTTTTCATGTAGGGCACATCAGTGAATGCCAGAAAGTTGCGATTTTATTGCAGGAGGGTATTTTGAAATTGAATAAAGTCTACTTGCCAAACTCTTTTATAACAGCATTTTATAACGGCGACTCTCTCTTCCTGTACAGTGCGCGTTGAGCCTGAGCTCCTCCATACCTACTCTAAGATCTACCAGTTCGACGTCATCCTGCTGATCGTGCGTCTGGCCGTGCTGACCGCCGTCACCCTCACTGTCCCTGTGGTGCTGTTCCCCGTAAGTGACAAATATATCGAAACTAATGTCAGGTTCGTAGCCATCTTATTACCGGAGTGCTCCTAGGAATTCTGGGGCCCCGTTGACGAGAGGTGACACCGGGCCACCCTGATGTGTCTCACTCAGTACAGTGTCAAGTCTCTGAGGGGCAACCTCCACGTTGCCCACCCTGAAAAGCACTATACCCTTTAGATAGTCTGGTGGATCAGCCCCTGTCTCTGGGGCTGCATCTGCCCCCCGCTGGCCTGGGATCGACTCCCGCCAGCTCCGTCTGTGCTGAATGAACCTAACCAGTCTCTCTCTTTCTCTCTCTCTCTCTCTCTCTCTCTCTCTCTCTCTTCAGATTCGTACCTCGGTCAACCAGCTCCTGTGCGCCTCCAAGGAGTTCAGCTGGGTCCGCCACACGGTCATCACTATGATCCTGCTGGCCAGCACCAACGCCCTGGTTATCTTCGTCCCCACCATCAGGGATATCTTTGGCTTCATTGGTGAGTGGTGTGTTTGTGTGTGTGAGAGTCTGAGTCAGAAGGGCAGGCCCAGAGAGACTGTGTATCTGGCTGGTATGAAAACAGGAAACCGTCATGACGATAATCCACTTCCTCTCTTATCTAGGCGCCTCTGCTGCTGCCATGCTCATCTTCATCCTACCGTCGGCTTTCTACATCAAACTGGTCAAGAAGGAGTCCATGAAGTCTGTGCAAAAGATCGGGGTAAGTGTAAAGAATTCTCTGGCTGTTGGACCGACAGAACCAGAAACATAGAGGCGTCCATTTTGTTTTTGTACACAGACTTATGTGAGTTACAGACAGTTATTTTCTGAAAGACGTTATAGTTCTTTAGACGATTATAGTCTATGAGTGTTTAGAAGGGGTTGAATTTATTGAATTGAATAATGTCTGATCTGCCGACAAGCATAATAACCGTCTCCGGCGTCTCATCTTGTTCCTCCAGGCCACCATCTTCCTGATCAGCGGCTTCATCGTGATGATCGGCAGTATGAGCCTCATCGTCCTCGACTGGATCCACAACGCCATGGCCGACTCCGATAGCCACACCGCCGACGGACACTAAGCCGCAGCCGTTGTCGCCCGCCAGTAGATGGCGTCAGCGTACGGCTCAGTCTCTGAGACTACCAGACTGCTACTACAACAACAACCCGCGCAGAAAGACGTTGTAAATTAAGAAAAAAAAAACAACAACTACAAAACAAAAACTGACTTGATGCTCGGCTTCGACCCCTGAGCAATAGACCACGCCATTCCAAGAGAATGTATACAAACTTTGTACAGTTTGCTGTTAGGCCACAAAGATGGTATTTTCCTTTTTGTTTTTTCATTTTATTGTAACATTTTGTTCTCGTTTCATTTTTGCTGTTTTTTGTTTTTTTTCCCTCGATGTTTTTTCGTTGTAGTTAAACGGTAGTTTGAAAAAACCTTTGATGGTGCCTCAAACAGGGATGATTTAGTCGTAGAGTTCAAAACGCAGCTGATATTCAGGTACGGTGTGTGTGTGTACGACCTGTTAACTGCCGGCTGCCGCCTCGGAGCCCCGGCAACAACAAATCCTGTCTGAGACAGTTGTACGCAAACTTGAACCTCCTGGAAATGACTGACTCAAGGCATTAGACTTGAAAAAGTAGAATCTCCTCAAGGACAATTTCAGTTCCTTCCAACATTTTGTTTTTGTTTTTACTTTGCCAAAAAGCGTATTTGTAAAACGTCTTTGTATATTGAAAAGCACTTAATGTTCAGCACACTTGTGGAAAAAAAGGTTGTGAGTTTCACGGGCCTGGCCGACTAGACCGCCTATCAGTATTTCATACCAAGGGTTTGTGACCTTGCTTCTAGTCAGCTTTACTTGTAAAACGTATAGTGTAAGTCAACAAAACCTGCCTTCTCAAACCCAACACTGGGAGCTGCAGAATATCTCATAAGAGAATGAAGTCTTTTAAAACTGTATTTACTCTTTATAATCTACTGAAGATCATGTTGGAATAATGTGCGCAGCGACGACACTACTGCTTAGAGGTTCCTTCCCCTTTTACACGGGGGAACTTAACATTTTTTCTTTATGGGAGAATACTTTGAATTTGACCACGTGCAGTGGTTGTATTATACCTGTTTAACTTGCAAAAAAAAATGTCGTACACCGACGGCAAGGCCGCACACATACTAGACATCGATACACGTTACGAAATCGCTTCCATTGCAAAGCTTAGGAGAGTGTCTGTCACAATTTGAGTGTTTCGTTCGTACCTGCGGTCGCACAAGTCTGTGCTTCATACGTGTTCCACAAGTAAGAACTTGAGCGCTTGACAAGGATGAGAATCACGTCACGCCCCGGCCTTGTCACTGCTGACGGTGCACTGTGCTTCCAACCCTAACGTAACACATCATCCAAACTGTTATTGTCCAAGAACTATTTATGGAAGACCGTGAAATCAATGTAATTTAATCTATTTTACTATATTTATATAATATTGTATGTATATATATGTATATATCTACTGAGTTCAACTGTATATACGCTTTTGTTTTGTTTGGACCTTTTTTTTTTTTTGCATTTTAGCAATTTAACACATTGGAGTTGTAAGGAAGATACCAACAAGCTGGTGAATTTCTTTCATTGATTTTGCCCCGTTGCTATGGAGCTGCAAGCTTACATTGCTTGATGCCATTGACTGAGTTGTCCCACTGTGTTGATCCTGTGAAATCCCATGTTATATGTAGAACCTACACAACAGCGGTGTTATGTGTACACACACGCCTTGTTTCCATTTTTTGACCCCTGGACGTGACCTGAAAATAACATGTAGTTTGTAATTTAACGCACATCTTGGTTGGAGAGTACGTCAGCCATCTCGTGACCTCAGGAGCAGAGAGGACATTGCCCACCAGTGTTACACTCTTGTTTCAATGAAACACTGTATATCCTGTAATTACTGTCCAATTAAAATCAAAGATAATCTCTGACACGCCCCTACTCTTTTGTTGTTTGACTGAGGTGACTGAACACACTTGCAACACACATTCATAAAGAGAACCTGGAGCAGTTGACGATTAAACGCCTTACTCAAGAGCGCCTTGGTGGTATTTGCTGAGGTTGTAGATCTTGAGTCGAGTGGTTTGTGACTTGAGTTTTTCTCAGGTGGTTTTGTCCCAGTTTAAAGAAAGCATGATCTCCTAGGGAGCTTAACAGATCTTTTGAATTTCATGACATATAAAATATTCAATATAAAAACTAAATACAGTGGTAGCCATTTTATTACATCACACACACACTACATGCCTTTCTCCTGCCATACTGTGTGTGTGTGTGTGTGTGTGTGTGTGTGTGTGTATATACTGCTATGAGATAGACTGCTATGAGTGTTGGGAATTTAAATTCATGTGATTACAGTCATACTAAAACATACGAAGAGTTCTATTTAAAACGCTACATATACACATTGTGGAAAAAACATGAAGATCACTGCATCTTTTTTGATTCACTTCTTGATATTCTATTTTCATCTTTATTATTATTAGTTAGCCAGGGGCCGGTTTCACAAAGATATTTTAGACTGGTCTGTAGTGTTAGGCCAGTCTTAATTCTGCTCATAGATTAGTTTAATGTAAGTTAAGTAAGTTTCACAAAAATAAAGACTGACTAATTTTTTCTAAAGAAAAAATGAGACACCTTGTTTCCCCACAGGCTAACCCAGGCCTGGTAACCATGGTAACAACCAGTGACACCTGCTGACCAGCAGCACCCAACAACAAAACAGAGGAAAACATGGCTCATAATTTGCGGTTTGCCAACAACAGATGAATTTAGACGTCTATCTGAAGTCTGACTATTTGTTATCTAAGCTATAACGTCAACGTCTATCTTTGTGAACCCGGCCCCAGTAGTCGTTTTTTCAGAGAAGGTATTTCTCTCGTATTGCAGGGAAACCCTCCACACTATTACATCCAATTATAAAAGGACTATTCCTCATTTATATTTACTGAATTGATGGCACATTAGATTTTCACTGGCCGAGGCTGCTCCCTGCTGGACAAAGCAGGGAAGTACACCAATAAAGACATTACCTGTAACAGTGAAGCAACTTAAAAATACGAATATATCAGTTTTTTTAAACCGAATTTTAGTCCCGAATGGTTAAAGTACAGTTCTTAAATATAATCTATTAACCGAATCCCAGTTTTACCTCATACTGCAACAGACTCTCTAGTTTACCAGCACAAGGTTCGGGTGGTTTCGGTTTTCTCCGAACTGTCGGCTCGGCAGCCTGTGACTTGATTGACAGCCTTCATCTGAATGTTCATTGGTGCAGTGGGGTTGCGGGGGCGGGCCCAGCTCAGTCCATTGCCTGCACACACAGACCGCTACGAACCAGACGCGACTCACCGCTGCTGCAATATAACTACTAGACTGAATTACACTTTTATTACACAAGGACTCCGCAGAACATCTTCAAAGATGCAATCCGTAACTTCTCCATTTTTCAAAATCCTGTTTTTGCTACCAATCACTCATCAGTCATACTCAGGATGATTCGTCTTACTGAATGTAAATTCCAGTGTTGGTGGCGACATTTAATGGAAGAAAAAAAATCAGCTCTGCTTATAAGTGACTTATTTTACGTAAACGAACGTTGGCAGTAGACAAGTTGGCAGTAAACAAATGAGACACAAAGGCTGAGAAACCTAAGAAAAAGCAAGCGCTATCTTCATAAAATGAACCTGCAACTATTCCAGAGAGTGCGTTGGTGTGAGGAAGGAAAACTTTTAAATAAAGTGAGCAACCACTGTTGCAGACAAACTGACCTCTGGGAATGTAAAGACACGTTGAAAGTCTTGTTCCTGTGGATGTATGACATTATTTTTAGGTTCGAGTCCTCTACTACCTCCATGTGAAATCCCATGATTAAAAAAATAAAACACAGACCCACAGACTCAGGAAATAGCTAGTTTATTTTACTACTCTCTGTGTACTTTGCACAGTTCATATTCACGCATAACATTTATTACATGTACGGGCAGGGGTAAAACTCACCTGATCTGCCCCATTGACCCATACCATACATTAAACACTTGCTGCTGATTGGCCAACACATTGCCCGACTCCACAACCAATCAGGTCCCTGATACAATCACACTCACATGATTTCAGCCCTGCATTGGGCCCCAGATTAATAAAGGCAATGCACTTTTTTTAACTTTAAACTAAGCTTTCATCTGAATTATCATTATATAATATTTAAAAATGAACAATGACAATATTCCGTTTTATAAGCTGTGTAATCGGGAGGCCATGGTGTAAATAGCAGAGATTCATCGTACCAGCTGGCGGCCTGTTAGAATGCTCTCCACCATAATTGTTGCACTGAGTGTCGCATCTTTAATAGTCAGCCTCATGCGCTTCCCTGGGCTCCTTACAGTAGTTCCCAAGTCATATGATCTATGCAAAATAAAGGGCTCTTGCGTTACAATTTCCGATCGGATAAAATTTTTTCCTAACAAAATATGAAAATCTATAGAAAAAAAATCTTCATTCAATGAAAGGTAGAGATATCAAAAAAATGTGGCTCTCCATCCTCTTTCAGTTTGGAGGCCAAATTCCAGCGAGAGGAAATTGCACTTGAGCAGCTGATGGGGTCTTCGAGAGTGTTGCCACGCCAACGGAGGCCACCTCATTTTTTGCGGGCGTGTTTGTATTTGTCCACGTAGGCCTTCACCAGGTTGGCCACTTTACTGGAGTTCACCTCCCCGCTCTTACTGTGACACACCTGAGGGGACGGGGCAAACACAGCAGGGGTCAAACACAAGGTCAAACCCTGAACCCCCAAGTTTTAACCCCTGACCCCAACTCTGACCCCAACCCCAACAGTAAACAAGAGGCAGGCCGACTACAGATCAACATTTTTGTTTGACATAACAGTAAAAACACATGACATCACTAGGCCAGAGACACTCCTTACATAATCATCATAATCACACAAACACACATACCGGGGTTTCCACTAGGATTTGGTCTTGCCGGTCCGGTGTCCAGAAAGATTTTATTTTACCGGACAAATTCTAAACTTTACCGGTCACGTTTAACAGTCTATGTTACAAACGCACATATAATGTACACCTAGGTTGAAGAAAGAATGACAACGACCTCAAATCAGTTGAACTATACAGGCTACCAGGTTAACATCTTATTTTCTCCTTTTGTTCATTGCGGCAAAGTCCTCTGCTGTCGACTTCGTCAAACGTGTCCGATGTGTCTCTGCATCTTGCAATGCGCTGCATCGCTCTCCTCCTCCAGACCACTTCACAGAGCAGTCTTAAGGTTTAGGGATAGCCTTCATTATAGCTACGTTTTGTATGAGCATTATTACCGGACATTTTGACCGGCAAGTTTTTAATTTATCTTTGTTTTTTAAATAATTTTACCAGGCAAAAACCGGTAATTACGACTAACAGAAACCCTGACATATATATTTAAAGACGAGGTCCTGCAGGACACTAGAAGTTTCTAAAGATGACAAGGTGTCACCTAAGGCAGGTTACACTTACCTTCTCAACTGCTTTACGGACGATCTCCTTGTACTCGTCCTTAGTGATTTCCTTCTTCTGGTAGTAGGGTTTAATGGCTGTCTTCACTTCATTTATCGCTCTTTCCTGGATCTGTTGTTTCTAGAGTAGGAAGACAAGAGAAGATGTATCATCTATTTGAGGAAGACGCTCTTTACCTTGGTTACGGGCATGATGATGATGATGATGATGATGATGATCAGGCAGGTCAAATTCTGAACCGAGGAAGATCTACCTCAGTCTATTAAGCAGGTACGATTGAAGTTCTTAGTGGAAGAGGAACGAGTAGGAACTGATGACCCATCCTAGCATCATACCTCGATGTCTTCGATGACTACTCCTTAAATATTTGATGAACTGATTATTAATGCCTGTGTACTGTCTGACAGGTTCTCTACAAAGTAGTGTACATACATGATGAGAAGCAAGACAGAGAGGCTAACTAGCTCCCTGGTAACCACGAGAGTCGGGGAAGCCACTGCTTAAGCACGGTTATCTGCATGGGAATTATCGTGCAGTTGGAAAGCGTCTTTAAAAGGGATAGTTCGGTTTTTGCGGGAATTTGGGTAAGTAGGAAAATGGCCGGTCAGATAAATTTGTGGACGCCATTTTTATATCTGCGTGAAGTTTGGAGGAATGGGCTAACTTAGCTCACTGGTTAGCTTAGCTGAATTGCTGGAAATCTATGGGATCAAGTAGCAAACGTAGGAGCCAAAATCCCCAAAAACCAAACTATCCCTCTAACGAATCAAGCCAAAACTACCCATGGTATAAATGTTATTAAAACATTTACTGGAATGACTCATGAACTAAATAAAACCTATAATCAGTCATTGACCGCACAAATAAAAAACACTGCATTTACAGCAGGCCAGTGAGCCAGGCAGAGACTTCTGTTCATTTCTGTTCAAATTAGAACAAGTCAGGAGAAGCATGTAAGGACGGTCACGGTGGCAGCAGGTTACCTTCTCCTTTTTGGAACTGTCAGGCTGAGCCTTGTGATGCTGGCCGGGCTGGGTTGTGGACGAGGGCAGGGCCTGGCTGGCCGCGGGTTGACCCTGGGTCACGGGGGCACCGCCGGCTTTGGTTGGGGTGGGCAGCAAGGGGGGTTTACCATAACCTAGCGGGCCGCTCGCCATCTAGGGGCACACCAAGAGACGGAGTTAAGGACTCTGGGAACGTGGCTCAACACCTTTCTAAATCTGTTTCCTCCTAACTCTCTACTCTACCCCGAGCTCGGAAATGCGAAGAGAACCTATATTTGGGAACCGGCTACTGAGAACAGCGAGCGACAACGAAATCCACCCAGTTTACATTTCCAAGATCCTTTGAGGTCATGGGTCATAATTCTGGCCATTTTCGACCAAGATGTTATTAAAAGAAATATCTCAAGACATGCCTGTCTGGTGCAGTTTGGATATCTTAGTGCATGAATACCTGCAGCCAGCAGAGAGAAACAAATGATGAAGAAACAACCAAACTAGCATCAAAACTGTACAACAAAACAGACATGTCTTGAGATATTCTTTAACATGTTTTTACAGACATCTATCACTGCAGGATGAGCGTCACCATTTTGAAAAGGATGTGTTTTTGGGAAGGACCTTTGGAGTTTGGAGTGATCAGCAGGATTGTACTGGAGACTAGTGACCAGCCTACTGAGATCTTAATAACCTTATAACCAAGCAGTTGATGAAATTCTGGTCAGAGCCGATCAGAAGAGATGGGGAAATGAGGTCCAGGTTGAAAACGGCCAGAATTATCCTTTAAAAAGTACACTATAGCAATAATACCTGGTAATAATACCAGTAATGCCATCAGCTGGGACAAGTACCCATAATCCAAGAAAACATCGTTGTCGTGGTAGCAGTTACCAACGCAGCTGTACAGACAGAAAAGCCAATCTTGTCCAAACTGGTCACACATTAATGGGAGAGCTTGCTTTGACAGTACAGGAGCTGTTGCACATAAGGGGAAATATTTAGACAGCTAACACACCACGCAAGCTAGCGACCATAAACAACTATTTATAGTGGAAACTAAAATCTCAATATGTAATTCCACACCGTTAGCTGCGCGGCGCTGTGTGCGTGGTTTCCGCGCCCCCGGCGTACCTGTGCCGCGTGGCCGTCGGGCTGAGCCGCCGTCGTCTGGCTGCCTTGCTGCATGGGGGGAGGCGGCGGCGGCGGGGGAGGCAGGCCCTGAGCTCCTACGGCGGGGACCTGCAGGAGAGGCACGGAGGGGTGGAGGTGCACGGGGACCTGAGGGGGCACGGCGTAGGGCGCGGCAGGCTGCAGGCTGACCGGCAGGGCTCCTCGAGGGCCCTGCATGGGGTAGTGATGATGCAGTACATTCAGCTGAGGAGGGTGGGGGGGCAGCACGTTCAGCACGGGGACCGGGGCGTTGCCCGGCACGGCCTGGGGAACCAGATCGCTTTTAGAGGCATCTGGAGGAAAGGGGATATTAGTTCAGAAACAGGAAGAAATGGTCTGGTATGAAATAAAATAGTGAAGGGAAAATGGTAATCTCATCATGAGAAGAATATCTGACATAATAGACATCAGTAGGAGATGTAGTCTAGCAATCCAATTAGGCAAATGGGTGACAACTATCTAACTTTATTAAGGTAAAACACCTTCCATTAAAGAGTTTAAGAGTTTTGTGTTGAGTTCAGTTATGGTCCATGTGCAGTTTGTAGTACTATAAATATCTTTTGTTCCTTTACGACAGAATAAAAATCTAAACATCTTAGAAGGATGTCTGGCTAAATAACACTTTCTGACCTGCTGCTGCTGGCTGCTCCTCCTCCTCCTGTCGGTTCCAGCCTCCTTGCCCTCCTCCTCCTCCTCTCTCCCGCCTGGAGTAGTAATCCTGCACATCTGCCGGCAGGGTCCTCCTCACCGCCCAGCTAGATGCCGACGACCAGCCAGACCGGTCCATCATCGAGTCTCCCGGGTCCAACTCTTTTCTCCTGGCCCCGCCCCCGCCCCGGTTTTCGTTGAAGCGGCTGTACGCGTCATTCCCTGAAATGTTGCCCGTCCCTGAGAAGTTGTTTCTGGGCTGCCAGCGGTTCTCCGCCGACTCCCCCTGCTGGTTGTAGAAGGAACGGTTGCAGCCCCCCTGCCCTGTTCCGCGGCCGCGATCCGAGCCCCCCCAGCCACCCCGGCACCACGAGTCCCCTCCGGTCCCCGTGCTACCGCGGTGATCCTCCCAGCGCGAGCCCCCGCCGGCTGGCGGTCCGGCATCGCGACTCCGGGCCTCGGCATCGCTACGAGTCTTTTCTATGACCCAGTCGGGGTTGTTGGACCTGCTCTGGCGATCCGGAGACGTTTCCGTGAGCGCGCCATTTTCAAAACGTCCAGCGCCTCCATACCGCCGCGAGTCATTGCCACCTGCACTGCTCTGCCCAGACCTCCACCCACCCCCACCCCCGCCCCTGCGGTCCCTCCTCTGCGGAGACTGCTCTCTGGAGGCTGGCCGCTCCGGGCTGGGTCCTCGCCTGTAGGGCCTTGTTCGGGACCGAGATCTGGACCGCGACCGAGATCTGGATCTAGAGCGACTTCTGGATCGCCTCCTCTTCCGGTCCCGACTACGATCCCTCCTGGAGTAGTCTCTCTCGCCGTCCCTCTCCCTCTCTCGGTCCCGCTCTCTGCTGCGGGCACGGGAGGAGCGTCTGGAGGGTGGGCTGCTGTCACGCTCCTGGCTGCGGTCTCTGGACCGTGAGCGTGAGCGCCTCGACGAGTCTCGTCTGGAGTCCCTCTTGGGGGACCAGGTGGAGGTCGGCGAGTGGAAGCGCGAACGTCGCTGCCTGCCGTTCTTCCTCTCCGGACTTCTCTCCCTCTCCCCCTCACCCTCCCTCTTCCTCTCCCCCTCCTGTCGGCCCTCGTCGCTGCCCTCCTTGGCAACTTGGCTGCAGGAAGCCGGCGGGGCTCTGCTGGCTGGGGTGGCGCTCTCGCTTGGTGCTTCCAAGTTGAGATTGTCGCTGTGTTGACTGCTGGGCGACCCGCAGTCCATGGGGACGACATTGGTGTCGTCCTTAGACGGATTGTCCTCCTTGGTCCCCTCCCCAGACCTCTCGTCTGTCGAATGCTCTTCTGAACTGAGCGTGTGCGTCTCCGTGCCCTCGAAGGCTTTTTCTTCCGGGGTGTCTAGGTCTCGAGGGGACTCCCCAGCAGACGGGGAGCTTCCACATCGTTCCATCTTTGGCTCCCCCGGAGATGCTTCGGCTTTGACCTCTGGGGACCCTGCGCCGATCTCCATGGAGTCGCCCTGCTCGTCCTGGCTGGACTGGGGAGATGGGGGGCTCTCCAACGGCCCGTTGAGAGAGTCGGAAGGCAACGGAGAATTCTCTCTCTCAGAGTCCTTTTCTCCGGTGGAAATGGGGCTGCCTTGCTGTTCCTCCTCCGCTTCATCGTGGTCCTCTCCGGAGAGCACACCGGGGCTGTCTGGAGGGGAGTTTGATGGCAAAGACTGCTCATTTTCTCCCTCTTCGTCCTCCTCCTCTTCTGGTTTCTGTCCCTGTTCATCAGATTGTTCCTGAGTATCGTCTTCGTCCCGCTCCACATCGTGTCCATAACGTTCAGTACTACCTTCCTCAACGGCAGGACTGCAAACGTCGTGGTTTGGGTCGAGGCTCCCTTCAGCGTCAGAGTGCTGCAAGTCCAAGTCGTTCATCTGTTCCTCCTTATCTCCTCCTTCTTCCTCCTCCTCCTCCTCCTCCTCGTTTCCCCCTTTGTCTTCCTCCTCCTCCTCCTCCTCGCTCGCCGTCGGGCTGTTCACGACTTGGGGAGAGACTTTCCTCTTTGCCGGGGCTTTCCTCTTCCTCCCGGCCTTGCGGGCGGTTCCCTGTTTGCCCTTCTTCTTGGCCGGTGCCTGAGCGGCTCTGCCGGGCTTGGTGGGCTGGCCGGCGGACGAGTCGGAGTCCGAGGAGTGGGACTGAGGCGGCGAGGCGGGCTCCGGCGTGGGAGCGTGTTCCTGGGCTTTGCTGTTGCGTCCGGAGCGCCTGGACGTCACCGGCGCCGCCTCTTTGGTGGGGGGGGCTTTAGAACCAGAAGCCCGAGCGCCTCTCTTCTCGCCTCCTTTGGGACAGGTGACGGCACAGACCCGCCCCTGGAACACTGCAGGGTCACAAACATTACAGAGTGACCTTCTCAGCTAGAACCTGACTGATCATTTAGTCAATGTCTGCAAACATCTGGTCAACTCAAATTGACTTTCATTGAGGGAAATTAATCTTTTGGATCCTTCTTTTTCTCCAACGTAACCCAAAATACAGCAATATTTTTTACTTCTATGTTTACAAATGTTGGAATGGTAGCAAGGCTGTTCCTGTCTCATACTGTGGATAGAAACTGTACTCACCAAAATGACCCGGTCCAAAAGATGGAGTGGATGTAAAGGGAGGGGGGAAGGGCGTCAGGGGAAACGGGCTGTGGTTCCAGTTTGATGGATGGAAACTGTGTCTGTGAAACCAAAATAATATCATAAATATGCAAATATTCCTCCTGAAGCTATGTGAAGATCTGTTTTTGCTGCAGTTGTGTTCCAGGGTAACCTTGTTTCTCTGCGTTTGTCGTTTGTCTTAATTTTGAAAAGCTTTGTAAGCTTTCGTTTTTGACAAGCGATATACAAACAGTAATTACAAAACGTCTGCAGAACGTACACGTTAGAAAAGTGAAACGGTATAAGCGGTGGAGGCCGGGTACCTTGTGGTGCCGCCGGCGGGTACGGAGGCTGCGGGGGACAGCCAGGGACAGGCCTGCGTCTGGGGTTTACACTGCTGGGTCCCGGACTCACAGGACATCTCCTCCGTCACCCAAACAGGTTCTGCACTGCAGACAGGAAGGGGAGGAGCCAAACGCACGGACGGTTATTAGTAAATGTTGGGAACGATGAAGATAAGGGCAGCAGGTGAAAGTACTACTGTAAAAGTGAGACAGTAACAATTATGACCAAAATGATGAAGTTTATTGAGCTGGTTGTGGTCTTGTTTTGAAGAAAAAAAGTTTAATTCTTGCATCCTTTATCAACTTGACTACAACTAATCAACTATGGAGGGTGTTCGAAATAAAATTAAATGCTTTAGTATTGTAGACATTGTAGCCAATATTCTACAACAACTCTCAGGCGATTAAACAATTAATTGGGTAGCCATGTCAGCAAGGGAAATATTACGCAGCGCACGACTAGCTGTGACTAGTCTTTCATGTTCAGGCAGTCGGCTGGACTACTTACATGTCATGTGTCAGAGAGTCCAGTAATGAGTCCAGTTGAGACGGGGACCAGACACAACACTGTGTTCCTCTCACCTAGACGACAGACATTTAAAACATTTCAATTAATTAAGAAATTTAAAAAAAACAACAACACACAAACTAATATGTGGCACACACAGTGGCACAAATACAAAATAAGGAAAATACAAAACATCTGGGCAGATACTGTTGGATACTAAGTACTTCTGGATATATAAACAAACCTTTTTTCTGCTCATTGAAGAGGGGTCATCATCGCTACCTGGAGGGGAGACAGTTACATGCTATTAGCGTTTGGTTACCAAACAACAGTCTGTCAGAGAGATGATCATAGAGGTAGGGGTGTGTGTGGAGTTGTCTTACATTTCCTCACAAGTCCTTTTGTTTTGGTATCTGGTGTCCTCTCCACCTTCTGTCGTCTTAATCTTCTTCCTGGTTTATTTCTGAGAGGATGAACAAAAGAAACTGGCTTCATCAAACACAGTGCTCTCAAAATGGCCGACACTAAGAACCTGGTTTACATTAAATGAGGTATGGGGGTATTTGTAAGTATATAGGTAAGAAAAGAGTTAAAAGGTAAGAAATGTATGAGATGTTTTATAACCAAAATAACAAAATACAAAATAAGGAATTAAATGTCATTTGGTGACAATGCCCTTGAGCCCTTCAAGACACAATCTGTGGTTGGTTTTTAAGTGCTGCCCTGTTGTGGTTAAGACAGGAATTACAACAACATTGGTGTTTAGGTTTGCCGGTTGTCTCAGTCAGCATCAGTCATCTTTCACTTAGTGAATTTCAGCAGTAAATACAGTTGGATCCCCGTGTTTGTGTGTCTTTTAAAAGTGTTTTGTTAGGAGAAATGCTTCCAAACAGCCACATCACACTATTTACTAAACTGACAGAAGTGGGATGACGTGACTGTTCAAACAAACTAGGGATTGTGTCTTTAAAGTAAGTCCAACACAACCAAACAACCGACACTCACTTCAGACAGACGCTTGGTTCAGGGTTTCTACAGGAACATCTCTCAGCTTCTGGTTGACTCACTCTCTTCCTCACCGGAACCTGAATGAAACATCAACACAAACACAGAATTAGTTTTGGTTTGAAAGCAATCTACACTGAAAAGATTGGATAACTATACCAATAAAACAATTGGTTAAGCCCAGTTTCCTAAATACAATTACATTTACCTTCTAAAGTTTCAACATAAAATAATTTATCTCTCTTTTCCATCATCTTTGCAAGTCTACGTCTTGACTATTTTTAGATTATAGCAGCTGTTCTGAGTGAAATTAATTGAAATTTCAGGAGTTTCTATTTGGTATAACTCTACAATTCTTATTTGTGGGAAATAAAATTGCGATATACCATCATAAATGATTTATGGTGCAGGCCTAGCCCCACTATCACACAGCGGTAACGCTCTTTCTGCCTAACGAGGAAAGAGGAAACATTGGGGGAAAACCAAAGACACAAGACAGTACAGACCTGAACACATCCTCGAGTCGGGTCCCATTTGTAAACATGATCAAAAGGTCTTCTGTCCACCGGGCAGGAAGGAACCGTCTGGGACTGCAAAATAAAGAGACAGAGAAAACAAAGATGTAAACAAAACTAAAATAACAAACAGATAGCTTGTTAGAGACATGGAACAGCCATTAAATATAATTTAAAAAGAGATTTTGATCAAATGACTAAGGAGTAAAACATGCATTGTTGCATACAACAATCTGAACTACTAACGATCTGAACTACTAACGATCTGAAGGAGGCCGTGAGGAGCACAGGACAGCAGGGCTCAGACGACGTTTTGTTTATTGGACTGTGAGTCGGTTCAGTTTGTTTTTATTCCATCCAGAATAAATGGTAATTAGTTACTTACTGGATGTTTGTCACTGTGTTTTTCTATACTGATTGAGTTTGAACAGCCTGGCAGTTTATTCAATGTATATCTTATATAAGAGATGTACTGCCAGCTCTGTTCCATGTGACTCGTCTCCACATTGGATACATTGTTGCCTGAAGCCTGAGCTGAAGTTACAGCAAGATGTCCAAGAAGACATTTTGATGTTACCACTGATAATCCAAAAACAGGTTCCATGCCAAATACACCAACATTGTTTTGAAGGATCCCAAAAAGATATTTTAAATACGTTATGAAAACGAAACTTTGCAGAAAATTTCCAAAGTGTAAAACATGTAATTCGTGCCAGCTCTGCCAGACAGGCAAGACATTTCCATTTTAATGGTTTAGGATAGCTGGTGTACAGTGTTAATGTTAACCAGCATCCAAAAAACAGCGTCGCCCAGAGATTCAGACATCTTTCAGAGATAATTCTCTTCTGAATTAATTCTATAGCAGCCTATACAAAAAATAAATAAAAATACTATTATACATTTGATTCAGCTCTAAATTAAAAACACAAGGGTTGAACTCTGACCTCTGCCCATGTGAGCAGACAGCCGAGACAGAAGACATGGCAGCAGGTGTCAGGCATGGCCAGGTCTCCTCCAGACAGCACTCCCAGACAGATAGGACACCTCTCCACCTCCTCCGCCTCCGTCCCACCAGCTGGGCCCTGGCCGCCTGTAAAACAACAACCACACAGAGGACCACACTTTACCTCACTGCCGTCTCCATAAATCAATTTAAAACAAAATAACTAGAGAGGGAGACGGAGTAGAGGAGACGGGAGAGAATGTTTTGGTGGGATTGGATCTTACGTCTTGGACTATTTTTAGGCTGGTGGAATACAGACGTCTCTACTGGCAGGGGGCTCGACCACCAGACTATCTCTGGGCTGATACTATTATACATGTTGGTGACTTTCACTGACTGACCAAAAGTATGCTATCACACTCCCAGCCTCCTCCATCTTTTAACCACAGCAGACAATGAAAATAAACTGGAAATGCTGAGGATATGAGAATATGCCAATATTAGACGACCGTTCACCGCGGACATTAAGATCAAGATATACAGTTAATAGAGTCTTACTCAGACATTAAAAAGTAGGAATACACTGAGGGGCCAACCCAGAGGTGGTCCAGGCATGTTAGCTGCAGGTCAACCAGTCGAATCAGTGTTAAGACGTGTAGTCTACACAACATTCATGTCTCTGGGAGATAACTTGGACACTCACCATTTCCAGAACCAGTCATCTCCGCCCGCTGGCTGCCCTGATGACCGCTAGGAAACAAAGACAAACAGAAAAATGACTTCAGAGTTCATCTCCTGGTGGAACACAAGAAGACAGTATGTTGTTTAGTAGAATTCAGACAGACAGAGACTAGACTATTTATGCAAGTGTGGAAATTCAATGTTACAGCAGAAATAACAGAAACAATCAACATAAGAAAACGCTAAATAGAATAGAATAGAATTCCTTTATTGTCATTGTACAACGAAAATGAGTAGCAATCCTGACGCTGCATTCACACATAACAGCAATTAAAAATAGAGTTCAAACTAGCTAATATATGAAGAAAATGTATACATTTGCTGTAACCTATAAAACAATAAGATAAAAAAGCTTTAAAGCTAATAAAGAATAGGTTTCTTTTATAAATCTGCTATATTTGTTGCACTGCACAATCACCTGCTGTCTTGTCTAATGTCTACCAGCTATAGACATTAAAATATGCTGCAGTTATAACAGGAAATGCTACTGCCTCACCCTCCACGTTCAAAAACAGAGCTCTGACATTTTAAACTATAATACTGGAAACATTACACGGCCTGTGTTAGATACAACTGAACTGTCCTTCCTCAAAGGACTGGAAGAGGGAAAACTGTGAGCTTTGTAAGTGATTGTAACCGTTTGTAATCAATGCCCCCAACTGGACAAAACAACTGTGGGCAAATGGTCTTGTCAGTCAGCGATCAAGCTAGGACAAGACTGTGTCTGTGAGCGACTGAGGGCGTGGACACAGGTCACAACACAGTTAGGGGTGAAACGATTCACCGATTTGAATGGACACCGGGCGTCATATTTAAGACACAGCTGCGTCGATGCAAATAGATTGCGTCGGGCAAAAGTTGGGAGGGAATCGCAGCTTAAAGTCCGTGTAACGCAATAATGAATGCATTCCGAGTTTGTCGCGCCACAGAAAAATGTGTTATTAACGATTTTCGATTATCGATGCAGGCTTCTCTGCATTGAAAGAGCCTGATATGATGAGAAAGATATGAAAGAGCAGCATATCTTTCTTGTTGTGTTCAGCAGTAGCGAATCGACATCGCTTGGCCTTGACGTAGTTTCTCCCTCTCTGTATGTGTCTCTGAGTGCCAGTGTCAGTCTGGTGAAAGTTCACTCCCCCGACCCCTCGCTCAAAGAAAACAACCCTAGAAAACAACCCATCCCCTCTGTGTTCCTTCCTTTCCCCAATTCACATCTTTTTGCGAAGAGGAATGTCGACTGACGGAGAAGAAACCCACTTTTTCGAGAGAGACAGAAAACTGGATAAAAGTTCAGCAATCTGCCAAGCAGCAGTAGAATATACAGGTAACACTACAAATCTGACCACCAGTTCAGAAAGACACCATGGACTCCCTGTGGGAGAGCGTGCGCCTGCTTCCTCTGTTGAGAAACATATCAAAACATTCTTCCATGTTCCACTTGCCAACAGCTCTGCACAGTCAAATCAATTAGTGAGGCCAGTGTACTCCTTATCTGTATGACTGTGACCAATTCATGTGGTAGAAAACATAGTAACAACAAGTAGGCTGTACTTTATTTATCTGATGCTCTTATCCAGAGATACAATGAGTGAGGAACATTCCCCTAAACCCCCCTGGAGCAGTTAGTGGTTCAGTATCTTGCTCAAGGGTGCTTCAATAGGTATGACCACACGGGGGATGGAACCCAGGACCTTCTGGTTAGTGGATGACCTTTCGACCCCTAGACCACCCTGCAGATCGCCCTGCAGCCCAAAGCTTCACAGACACTTTTTCTCTTCCTCCCCTGTAACTTGGTTGTGTTGATTTATGCTTTACGATTTCTTCTTCCAACCACTGATAAATCTATAGTAGAGAATCTCAGATGCACTGGATCGTTGCTTGTGTATGGAGATGTATATCGAATCGGTCTCAGAAGAGATACGCTCCCCTATACACAGTCCAAAGAAACTCAACTCTAACTAGAAAAGCTTCATAGAGATGCTACACTCATGCAGGCTGAGTCCAGAAAGGTTCAGCAATACATCCAACTGAGTAAGATAGAGAACTTCACTTACACCAACGGCTACAACTTTGACCTTCATCTACGCTGTCAATCTTTGACCGATCTGAATACTATTCAACAGCACAGATCATTGGCTGACTGTCAGTTTGAGCCACATCGGATAAGAAATAGAGGAGTTATTGCAGTTAACAGAGAGTCAGAGACCACCTGCTTGTACACGTACAGGTATAACAGTGGACTCTCATAGGAGTGTACCTACTGCAGGTAGAGCCAGCAGCAGTTAACAGTTACAGACCTGTCTACTAGAGCTGAACAATACTTCAAATTCATATTGATATCGCAATATGAAAGAACACAATATCCATATCGTGAAGTCTGCTGCAATATGGGCAGTTTTAAATTATTTTAAAATAAACTTAATGAGAAGGTGAGATAGACAAGAGTCTGGCAGGTCTATGTGCTTCACTCACCTCCAGACATACTAGGTCATGTAATAAAAGGAGATTGATCATCTCTGGTAATCCAACAGGAGACGATGTAATCTCATTGTGTTACACTGACATAGTTAAATGTATTCCTACAATATACTACTGAAAGAGTGTTAGCATACATGAAAAGGAAAGGTAGATTCTAAACTCAAGACTAGACCTTTAAAATTATATTACAAGTTCTATCACAATATCTGCTAAAATAATAGCAATATGACATTTTGTCCCCATTGTTCAGTGCTATTGTCTACAAAGCATATTAAACATTAGGGTTTGTGAGCAGTACTACAGGAAGCACTGTAGTTTCAAAGTGAGCAAAACCAGTCCAAACCCCAGACCTGACCGGGTTTATCATATACTTTCAGTGGAAGCATTACTCTCTACTTTAGCAGGTGGCTAAACTTGAGTCACGATAATGAAGGTAGGAGAGGCTCAACTAGGGCTGCACAGTATAAACAATATGGACGGTAGACCGACGTGAGTCCACTCTACAGTATCATACTGTGTCTACCAGTAGAGTGTCTTCTAGTTTGACCCGTAAAGGTCAATGTTGTCATTGTTGCCAGGCATTTAAATGGATACAGTTGGTTGGATACAGATTTCAAGTCTTAAATGATATGTTAAAGAATGGTCTGATGACTCGTGCACAGTATCAAACAAGGAGAAGAGCTCTGTTGACTGTCAACATCTCACATACATCAGATGAGTGTAGACCAGGGGTGTAACAGTAGACATAAGTCACGGTTGGGTTCACATCACGGTTTGGACATCATGCTTTGGTACGAGTTCAGTACAGATGGGAAAAAAGCAACAGAAAACCCCAAATGCATAAAGCTAGGTTTCTTTTCATTTATTTTGAACAGACAGTAGTTAGATTGTTCCACCTAGTGTATCGACCCCCCTGAGGTAGTTGGTACCATAGACATATTACATAGACGCTGCATTGGCCTTTGGATCGTACGGTAACATTGCCGTCACGGCAAGACTGGCCTGTAAACAAATACATGTGAACAGGGGAGCTGAGGTTTTTCTGGATAAAAAGAACATTTACATTTCTCAACTGATTTCAATGAGTTGTTCTTATATTTAAGGGATTATACCCTATATAAACCCTTGCTGTAGTGTATTAAGCAGTAAAATGTAAAATGTAAACAGTGTGTGTGTCCAATCAGCTCGAACTATCGCTAACGACTTACAGTTTAAGGTTTCCGGGTGAAACTCGCGCTTGTGAGAATTTGGTTCCACGTTACATTCATCAACCTTTGTACCATGTATTCTCCATATGACTGCATGCACTGAACCGTAACGTCCGTACCGTGACGGTTCTGGATGAATACACGTACGTTTTAAGAGCAATGGTGTTGTAAAATTATATTAAAAAACACGTAGGCTACAGTATCTCGATATCCACATTTTCATATCATCACAGATATATTGCGATATATTGGGAAAAAAATTCGATACATTAGCCAGGCCTACCCTGGTCTGGTGCAGGTAAACAAGGTGAGCACCAGGGTCAGTATGGAATAACCTGGGCGCTGACTAAATTTCACCAAAGTGAAATGCCAAAACAATACGGCAATTGTCAGGAGGAAGTGGAGAAAGAACTTAGTGATGTGAAACACTGATGTGTAACTACCACCAACTTGTGGTCCAGTCGTACTATGGAGCCATACCTTAGTCTGACCGTCCACCCCATGAACGAGTGGAGACTGAGCAGCATATGTTTATAGCCTTAATATTTCCCAGATGACCATACTGGAGAACTGATAGTCCAAGGCTTGAGGGACTCTTGGAAGTAAAAAAAAAAAAAAAAAAAAAAAAAAAAAAAA
>OMKK01004656.1:5743-17309 GCA_900302305.1 Polymixia japonica | reverse complement strand
ACGATAATTTCTTGCTATGATAAAGTCTAAATATTACTGAGTAGACCTTTAATAAGACATGATGCCTTTAACAAGACATGGTGCCTTTAACAAGACATGGTGCCTTTAAGTCCAACAAATCAGGCAGCAATTTTTTACAGTCAATGGATTTCAATTATCCTTGAGGAATACTGCAGGCAACCAGAGGGAGAAAGCAAGACCAAAAAAATCAATGTGGACAGAACTAAAGAACCCATTCTATTGTAAATCCAGCACTGGGTAAATGCAAACATTATGACTTGTGACATGCTACCGTATATGCTAAATAAAGATTGAGGAAACATGTTAGTTTAACTCGGCTGATCTTCACGGTTGAGTCAAGAGTTTTAGTGGTGTGACAGCTGCAGTTCAACATGGCGGCCTTAGCAATTTCTTCCTGCTACTATCGACGGGCCATATAGCTCATATTGTTTTTCAATCATCGCGGGGATCTCATTATGGGGGGTTATTTTTGCTTCTGTTTGGCAACAAAACAATTAAGGTGTTTAAAAAACGGCGTAGAACTGGTTATTTTAAACACTAAGGGCCCTATTTTCCAGAAACAAGGCGCAGGCTCAGACGCAATGCATTAGGCATGGCCAAGCGTTTTTGGGTAATTTCGCGGCATGAGGCACTGACACAATGGAGGCGCAGGAATAAATTATCAGGAGGTGTGTTGGGGCAGTCTTCAATTATAGCCAATCAAATCAGCGCCTCTCATTCCCTGTAAAAGCAGCACACTCTGTGCCACGGCACACTGACAATTTCATAATGGATGGGGAGAGACCAGACCGGCTGTGCCAAAAAACCTTCTCCCAGGAGGAAACGGATGTCATGTATTCAGATGCTATGTATTCCACAGTCTCTATAGACATTGTCAAACACAAAAATGAAGAGTAATTCCAATGGCCTACTATTAAAGCCTCGAAAAGTAGCACAGAATACCAATGCTAAGATGTGGTCTGAGTAGGAGGAGGCGCAAGGTATGCTTTGACACCAAAATTACACTGCACCACTTGATTTTTATTGACACACTCTCTACTGCGCCGACCACGGCCATTTTGGGGCAAGTGATGTCACGGTGAGTCATGAAATAACAAAATGGCCGCAGGCGAGAGAGAACTCCACTTGCGCCTAATCAAATTGTCACTTTACCAGCACAAGGTCACTGCAACTAGAAAATAGGGCCCTAAAATATAAGTGTAAATACTTAGAGCTATCGCTGGGCTCTTCAACAATGGACACTGTAATAAGTCCTAACTACAAATTTGTGTTTCTGAAGGCACGCCATACTTGGGCTCCCATTATGGCTCCTTAATCAGTTGTTAAACAAACCAGATCAGTGCTGGTGTTCGGAATGAAACTCAGAACACGTGGGTAGGCAGAAAATGACTTTCGCAAGAGGATCAGATGATGATTGAATATTAAAACCATCAAACCAGAGAACTTAAAGCTGTTTTAAATTTAGGCTGAAACATGAGAAACATGCCCTATTTATGTTTTATTACAGAAATGACTAGAGAAATAAATTGTCCCCACAAGATCCCAATATGATCATTGCGTGACTGAGTCATCAAGTCATGTTCTGTAAATTTGTGGTTATTGCACAGCTTGGCTATCCCAGTGAGAAATAATTAAAAGAGCACTCCAAGGGGAGGCCTTTAAAACCTGCTCCAGATGAATCTTTTGGGGGGTTCGGTTCAAGTACTGGTCAAATTTATGGCTCAATAAACAGAGCATCCGTAACACTATTTGGTGACCAGCCAGACATCCTTATAGTAAAAACACCAAGCATTAGGTGCTGTCCAAGCAACACTAAATCTGTAAGCCCTACATTAAACACAGCTCCAACCACTTAAATGAGCCTTGTGCAAATACATTTGTTCGTTTTATGGACCTGAGAAAATCACATTAAGAGCTGCTGGAACCATTTGTGTTTACCTCAAGAAGACACGCTGTAGGGTGAAAAAGAGCATGCTCTGCACACTTATCAGGTCACGCTTGTATAAATACGACAGCAAGACAACAGTAACTTGGGCACTCTGCAGATCCCCTTATCTCAGGTAGCCTTTAATCTTAATCTTTGCTAAGAAGCCCCTAAAGCGTCATTGGTTATTCCATTATAGCATTTAAATGAGATGTTAGACTGAGTGGTTTCTATTTTCAGGATGCTCCGAGAAGTAATGGCGATGTTAAGGCACGTTTTGAACATCTCTGAGGCGCTACACACTAAGGTTAGCCTGGTCTGTCTCTTATCCCCCAGAGCCTTTCTTTTAGAACCTAGAACATTCTCCACTTTTTAACCTTTTTGCTTTTATTTTTTTAAGTGGTCTCTCTTTATTCCCCTAAAAAGATGATTGTCGCCTGCTTTCGATCCACACTAAAATAACTTGGATTTCTCTTTTGTCTGAGAGAATCTCAGCCCGTCTGGCAGCTGGCGCGTTGCTGTCCTGGTTTTCTGGGACCCTGGTTCACAGACATTCATGAGCAGTTTGATGAAGCTGGCCTAGATCACATGCTTCTCCTAGTCAGTCACCAGTGAGCGCTCGAGCTAATTATGCATGAGAGTGTTTGCACGTCTGTGATGTGTGAATGAAAGTGCGTGCGCGGGAGATACAGCAGAGGCCAGAGGTGAGATTGACGGCCGAGGTAGGGAGCATGAAATGAGTGAGTGACCGAGTGAACCTAACTGGGACAGTATCAGGTCTAGAAAGTTAATAATAAAAGGACGAGTTGAATTTAGGGGGAATAATGTTTTCTTTCTCTCTCTCTGGCTATGTAACACTACCTAATGACACTGATAGCTCCTTTGGACCAGGTAGCAAGTGGTGTAACTGCTTCTCTAAGCTGATCAGACAAACTGCTTGGATGAACTCAGCTGCCTAGTAGTTACATCACCGTGGCCATGAGACACAAGAGACAGCTGGGGCAGACATTGTCATCAAACTGACAGAGTGGAGCAGTTCTAATGTCCTGTTTCCAGTTTTTCACTTTTGGGAAAAGATACAAATCAGTTGTAACACAGCATTTTGGCTTACAAGACTTAGTGGGATGAATTCAATAGTTGAAATTAATACCGATTTAGCTTTGATATAGTGAATAATAATTCAAGTTATGGTAATTATATTCAGAGTCTGGTTTGCTTAGAGTACTTACAGAGATTCAGTGGCCACCACCCGTTGTGCCAGGCCATACAGAGTTCCACTGTTAGTGAGGACCACCAGTTGGCTCAGATGGGGGCTGGGCACCTTCTCCTTCCTGTCCTCTGCAGGGCCGTGGACCCCAGCACTCTCCACCACTGCCTCCTGGAGGACACACAGAGAGAGGGACAAGTCAGCGTCCATACACATATATGCCACGCACGCACGCACACGCACGCACGCACGCACGCACACACAGAACTAAGGAGCCTTCACAACATACACAGTTCAGGGGTTCATCCCTAACATAACATGGAACGTCTGACCTGCAAAACAAAGAAATAAAGACGTACAGTATGCCAACAGGTAAACATAAACTGAAATTCACGCAACAGTGTGATATTTGCTAATCATATCCAAAACACACTGTAGAATTCTGCTGACCAAACAGTTCCCAACAGAACTGCATTTATCTTGTTCTTTTTTTATAGACGCCAGCACACCTCTTCCTCTGCCAGCCTTGTTGTCCCTTATTTTTAAATTCACCCCAAAAAATGACTGCACTCTGAATCCCTTGCCATCAATCACAGCAATGTATATCCACACACAAAGCCATTGGAATTCTATGCAGAAGTACCTAATATTTCTTATAAGAGTATGTCTGAGTGAGGTGATGTATCACAGTGGCGTGGTTGACCATGGTGGCACCGGAAACCCCCTGAAACCAGCCCTGGGCAGATCAATAGCAATCACACAGGTAATTAACAGATGGGGGCTATTAGTTGTAACATGTTATCCACTTACACGCTGCTCTCGTGTGTATTCTGGGGGCTGATCTTGTGGAAGAGCATCATTATTCCATGTAACCAGTGGGTATTTATTATTACAGATACATTAAGTGGGTCATCAAGACACCATCAAGTGCACGTAGCAGCTAAAACCTTAGAGCATTAATTCCTTAATCCACTAATTCATCCTGAAAAAAAAGCGTGTTATCACTAAGGAGCACAAAACCCAAACTGAAGATAATTAATGATAAGTAGCAATGCCAAATTTAATTGCTCATAACACGATAAGAAATAGTGCAAAAAAATAGTCTATCAAAACTATGCACATCATAACATGACAACCACAGCTCTCTCTAACAACCATCTATTCAGCAAAATGCAAAACTATTAACAGCCCAACAAACACAATACATAATATGTAGAGCATGCAGTTCCATGTGCAATTTATCAGCAAATGGATGCTAAAAGGATGATGTCCTTTCCAGAGCCATAAATACAGCTGCACTCAATCAAAGCTACAGTATAGTATGCATGGCTATAAGACTGAAATAAAACTTTGCCACATTACTTTTATAGCATTGGGAATCTGATGGCTCTATTACATCTTGTCTCTAGTAACATTTAAAAGTCAAACATCAATAAAATGAGACATTGCTGAGCAGGGATCAGTTAACATCTACACCATGCAGTGTCAGTGGCTTAAAGGGAAAGTCCAGCTAGAAATTCACTAAATGTTCAGCTTTAATTGTCCACCGTCAGTCTGGTCTGTTCTCTGCTTCTTTTGCTATTTCGAAAGATTCAAGAAGTCAGTTTGACAGTTGGCACAAAAGGAGAGGAAGTGGGCGGGAGCAGAGACTTAAGTGTGGTTCCCACCTGGCAAAGCTCATCTTCACGTTATTCTGTAGCCATACTGTATAAATGTACGAACAGTACTGTACAGAACGTACTGTAAATCCCTAGCATTCCGGAATCGTGCACCTCTACCGTGACGTATCCATTAGAACCTACAACAATGTCAGCTGGGTTACCAGTCACTTTGATGGGTTACAGCCACTGAAAGATAAACAGTCTACTGCATTATAAGTGTTCCCAGCCCACGAACAAGATTAATTCAGAGGTTATGGAGTGTGTCCAGAAAGGCCATTTGTACCTACTTCCTAACGTGACTAATGATTAATATTTAGAAACGAAAATTCAGTTTGCATCAGACTCCTCTTAGACCAAATATTGACTGTGTACCTGACAGAGGTCCTTCTCCTCAAGAGAAGGGTATGCTCGCAGAGACATATCCTGCAATCCCACTGCACTATACTGATTGACGTCCTTTGTTTTTTGCATCATAGAGGTCAAACTAGCAAACCCCAATTATTGAACAATTATTAGTTTGATACCGTAGAAATTTTCTATTTTTTATTTTTATTTTTTATTGTCTTACCCTTTAATTTGAAAAGGCTGTGCATGCGTGCGTGTGTGTGCGTGTGTGTGTGTGTGTGTGTGTGTGTGTGTGTGTGTGTGTGTGAGGGAAAGACTGTGAGAGGTGGCAAGAGGTGGTGTTCATAAGTGTGAATGAGTGTACGGCGCACATGGACGTAAATGTTTGTTTTTACTTGCTCATACCTCAGTTTGTTTCTGTGGTCCTGGTCACACACACTCATTTATAAAACATAAAAAAGGAGGGTTAGGGTTTGATTAGCTGTTTATAAACCCGAGAATTTCCTCCATCCATCTCAAGGGTAGAAAAAGAGAGCGAATGGATTTTACGCATAGTGGAGGTTTTGGATTCAAATTAATGCTATGGATTAGAGGCACCCTGAACAGAGGTGCCTATTTTCTATTAACCCTCTTAGACTATTTTCTATGATATACATACTGAGTGCAATACCAGAGCCAGCCTAGAGTGCCCACTCCATGTTTATTAGATGTTCAATCTACCATCATTATATGCTTACAAAGGCAAACATGATTTGATGTAACAGTATTAACATAATTTGTTGCTGCTGTTGCCCTTTGATGCTCCTGAATATTTAAATGAATTGTGGAGGCAAACATGAAAATCAAATCATGTCTGAAACTTGTGGGAAGCTTGCATGCTAATAGTGTGGATACAGATACGATTCCAATCCCACATTGCTTTTGTTTTTACTTCAAAAACAAATATAAAAGAGGATTAGATTAGGATGCTTGTTCCTTTTCATAAATTAATTCTTGCAAATGAGATTTAAGTTCCTTGCTCAATTGTCTTCCTAATCCTGAAGCAATTATGACTCAAGCAGTGTAATCATTTGGGTTTGTGGCTCTGCAGACATGCACTGCATTGCAGTTGCTGGAATCCTCAGCTTAATCACAGAAAACTGAAACAATACGACTTTATAATTCAAATACCGAAAAGTTCAGAAATGCAATTAGTATCATCAGCAGACTGCTGAAAATATCCTCCTCCCATAACTATATAGAATCTTCTCTCAGTCATCAAGACTGTTTCACCCTACTTGATAATGGGATAGCCTGGAATTGAAGGAGATTCTAAGGCCTGTGCACACAATATGATTTTAATTCATACAACTGAAATTCTCCTGTATTCAGTCAGACAGAACATTCAAACATCATATTAATAACACTTGGATCAAATGTTTTCATAATGACTTCTCCGGGATCGAAGTAAACTCACTCCATGTGCCGCTGCACTACAACTAGGCAGGCCTAGTTCAGTCGGACCCTAGATACAGCCTGTGCTAGCTAAGATTAATACCGCCACCTACTGTACGCCACCTCCCGCGCACATTTCAACAGTGGAGAGACAGCGAGCCAGCCAGCAAGCCAGCTACCCACTCAGTAAGGGACATTCACTGTTCTTGGCTGGCTCTCGGGGTCCGGCAAAAACACGCAAAAACATTCCATATTGGAGAGGTTAAGCCTACAGTACCCAATACATTTTTCTCTTCAAGTTCCACTATGCCAATTATATGGGCTTAAGCCATTTTAGGCAGCATCTTTTTTTAACCCAGACACGGAAGAGATTTTTTAAATATTTTCTATTCCATAATGCATTAGGGTTTTTCATGGCAACAAAAATGGGGAAGAAGCAGACCTTCTCATAAAGTATGACTTATATTTAGGATGTCATCCCTCATTTGGCTTTTTCACATCATGCAGCTGGCTGAGGATACATTGCTCTGCTGTCTGAGTGAGGTCAAAAATTAGCTTTGGCTCAGGGGAGGGCATTACATCTATACAGCCAATGTAATGCTCTTCCTAATGATTATTGGTAAACTGATGATTGCCATGGCTTGCTATAAAATGTTGTTTATTGCCAGAATTATGACATTTGAGGATATCTGGTAAAATTCCACGTGGAAGCTTCAATTACAATAAAATGGACTATGCATATAGACAGAGTAACTAGTTACATGTAACGGCATGTATAGACCAACGGCTGTAATAGATTACGAGTTATGGGCTATGTGAATGAGCGAACCACGTTCTGGATCTGACTGTGTGTTCATGAATGCTATGCCAGCGGATTTCTAAGGGACTTGCTTAGACTTGTTTGAAACCATGGATGTATGTATACAAATGGCAACAGCAACCAACAATGATATAATGTTCAGAATTATATATGTTTTTATATATTATATATTATAATGTTCAATAATGTTCAGAAAAGTAAGATAGTATTAAACGCTAAAATTGCTGATGTCGTGGTTAATTTGTGTTGAGCGTTAATTTATTTGTGGGAAAACCAGTCATCATTCAAAAGCTTTATTATAGCCTAATATCAAATTGGATTCTCCACAATCATTCATAACTGGGCAAGAAAATGTTGTTTGAACTGTCGTTTGGGTATTTTTTAAAATGAGAAATGGAGCCTGTATGTGCCATATAACTACAACTTGGCAGGTAAAGTTATTACTAGGGCTTTACAAATCATTTCTTACCTTTTTATATTGAAAAGCATATTCATATGGCATGTTATTACTTACACTTCTGTCTATTTTTCCCTGTTCTCCGCAGCTATATGGTACACTCAGGATTGGAGCTGAGCCATGGGTTGAATTTGTATTATAAGGTTTTATTATACATCCATGGTTGAGCTCCGAGAGCAGTCACTGTTTACCATTACAATTACCAAACTGTATTCAATAATGTAAAAGCAAAAAATAAAATAGTGCAAAAAATCTGAAGGTGAAGCTGCTTTATTTGTGACTACTTGCCAAACCTTACATGAGCCACATAGCTATGTAGTTTGTAATAGCCAAGCTAATAAGCATGCTCTTGAAACATGTGGACTGAAGTACACTGGAAGTACACTAAATATAATGTGGGTTCACCACGGAACATTTTCTGTTTTCCATCTAAAAAGTAGGCTAAATTAGAACTCTTATGGCATGAGATGAATTTGCATTATGTAAGTTAAATTCAAGTTTTTTTTTTAAGGAAATAAATAATTGGCCTTATTGGATGTGTTTATAGTTAGTTTGCACTCACAACATCATTAGGCTTTCATATGCAAATCTTTTAAGGCTGCATGGTTTGTTATGAAACAGTTGAACACTTCCAGAATATTTCCACAACACTGCACCATTTCAATGTCCACAAATGTAGCTGTCATAGGACCCAGGTATTTTCATGAAATACATGAATGTCCCAGATATTTGATTGAAAAATAAATCAAAAGGATTTTTAAAAAGATTTAATGCAAATGGAATGATTGCCATTGAACATTTAGCATACTGCATATATAACCACAATATTGATAGGGGACAACTATACCGATGTGGGGAGTAAGCTTGCCGAACTTCAGTCATCAATTTTACAGACGTCTCTTTTACAATGGTGGTCTATGGGGAAAATGCTTTTTGGGCAGCAGGGGAATTTTTGGTGCAATACCATGAGTGGCCACTGGAAGAAATTGGAAGCAAGGCTGAGCGGCGGCGCCCTATCCAGTTCTTATAATACATCCATGGTCTGCAATGAGTCTGCCTGCGACAAGCCGACCACATCAAGGCAGGTGGCCATGTCGTCGGACTTTATTGCCCAGTTTAAAACATTTGTTAGAAAACTAATCAAAAAGTAATCAAATGTAATAAGTTACATTACTTTGATGAAGTAATTGAAATAGTTAGATTATTTATTATATTTTAACAGGGTAACTAGCAATCTGTAACCTATTACATTTGAAAAGTAACCTTCCCAACACTGTATATAGATGAATCCAGCGACCGATTTGTGTGTTCCGCCATCTAGCAGAGCCGCCATTACTGTGGTGGCAAGTCATAGTGACTGTCTGCTGCTGCCTGCGGAAAGTGACAGTAGCATGGGTAGTTGGATTGATGACATTAGGCAGTGGCCTCCAGTTACTGATGAAGGTACCTTATATGGATGGCGATCTTAACTGCACAGGTTCTTGAGCAAGTGTTTTGGTTAGAACAGGACAAGAAAAAAGAGGAGAAAGATTCAAAGTTTTGATTAACGCAGAACGAACACAAATAACGCTAGCACTTGGGAGGCGTGGCAGTCAGTTTATTATGATACCCATACGATTTTTTGCTTCCATGAGAAAACAAGCCTTGTGCATCCAAGAGTAGAAAAAAGGGAGATTTAATAAAATGCTCTAAAAAATTGCTTTCGCTGTGATATGGCCGAGTAGTCTTACGGTCAGGGCCAAAGGCTCGGCACACACTGTTCACCCAGGCACATCGTTTCAGCGGATATTAATGGAGTTCAAATCACGGAACGTTTCAGTGGAATTTAACAATTAAACAAACAGCCAGAAGCTAATTATCCAATGAGTTTGGACGACAACGATTCAAACAATTCAATTGAAATGTTAGGGGCAAGTAGGTCCTTTTCATTTCTCCCTACAGAGACGTTCACATGCATCTATTCATTTAAACATCCATCCACTTCTCGCTGAGCCTAACACCCATAGAGAATGTGCAGCATTGTGTGGGCTGGCGAACACTTCAGAAAGAGCATGAGGATGAAACAGCAGAGCTACAGCCTGGAGATTGAAAGACCCGGCCTTAACTCATTGCGGTACATTTGCCCTTTCAGGGACCAACCGTGCCGGTGCACATACTGTAAGGTACAGGCAAGGTGTGTGAAAGTATTCTGTTTGACAATACCCTAAAGCATACTGGCTATATACGTATATATGGTCTATACAATACAACAATAGTACAATGCACTAATACACCAAACTGAGACTGGAGACTCTTGGAAATTTTCCAAAATTAGAAAAGTTTCCTTGGTGACCTACATGTACATGAAAGGGCTTATAAATTGAATTTAAAAAAATGAAATCATCTGGATCCTGGCAGTATCCAAGTGTCCCCCGGGACAAACAATTTGGCCTGTGAAAGGGCATAGGAAATTCAAAAATGTGTACTGTGGAAGTGAAATAAGTATTTCAGGTAATCGGTTGGGCAGGTTTGAGAGAGACATGGCCAAGACACATCAGACATGGCCTTATTCACCCTGCCTGGATCATAAGGGCTCTTTCTCCGTCTGAGCTTCACCCATTGCTCATTTTCTATTCATAAATATAATGTGTTGTGTAATCTCAAATGAGAGCAATGTATTTGACATGCCATGGAAATAAAAAATTAATTCATATGACTTTATAAATAAAGCGTTACTAGTATGACTTTTAACTTATTACCAAAAGGTTTTCACTTGGACCACTGCTTGTAATGCCATAAAATGGCACACAAACTGCACTGCGGCGCTTTTTCATTTGTCTGGTCACTGAGGTATAAAGCTTTAGAGTGAAATATGAATTCATTTTTGAAGTTTTAAATCTCACAGAATAAATGAAGTTCGGCATAACAAAACCAAAGGAACATTAACATTTTCTGCCAAACAATATCAAGACGTAATATATCAGAATGTTAGAGCGTTGACTCGCAACAGCTTGCATGGTTGGCTTTCATGTTAAGGGAAAGTATCTAGCATTATGAGCTGTCAAATCCCTTGACATATCATAAGTCATATAAAACGATGATGTACGAGTATTGATACTAGTATTGATAGTGCGCCGTGACATACCATTGTTCCTGACCATACTCAGATTTAAATCTGATTTCATTTAGTTGCCCCTCTTATTCACTCATAATGGGTAGCAACAGCAAGTTTTACAATTCTTCTCCAAATTTCGAAGATTACAAACGGACAAAATGAAAGCAGAGGAGAAAGGTAGGCAAGAGGTGGAAGTGAAGTGTTTGAATTAATGAATTTTCAGATACGTTAGAAAGTAGGAAGTGACTCTCAAGTCCTAAATCAATCAGGAAGTCATTTCTCCGGTAGGGAGTCAAGAGGGAGAACAGTCAGGGAAGAGCGAGCTACAGAGGGAAGAGCGAGCTACATGCCAATCATATAGCAATCAAACAGCACTATGGCTTTTTAATGAATCCATTCCGTCTTCACAAATGACATTATAATGTTTTATAGATAAGGCTTTCATAACATGTGTTACTAATTTAGGAAAACTACCAGCAAGACCATACAATAACAGTGATTTTAAAGTCAATAGCTAATCTTTAGACTTTCCATTTTCTTTATCCATTTCATTTCCCCCTGAACGTATTGAAAATAATACAAGTTTGGCATTATCGTTTATTA
>OMKK01004619.1:8543-24490 GCA_900302305.1 Polymixia japonica | reverse complement strand
CCTGTAGCACCGGGCTAGTGTGTGTGTTGGGGAAGGTGGTGGGTCGGTTCAGCCACAGAATCAGGTCCCTGCGGGAGAGACACCGACTCCTGGGCTGCACACTCCCTTTGGCCAGTTCTCCTCCTCCTCCTCCTCCTCCTTCCTCTTCAAGGCCAAACAGGCGTCGATGGTGGAGCCGGTAGGCAGCTTTCAGGGACAGAAAAAGAGCTAACCACCTGGGACAGGAGAGAGGAGAACGAATGGAAGAAAAAAAAAAAAACATGACGACCAAAATTGGCATCTTCCATAAAGAGCCTAACTTTCTAAACTAACTTCACGGTGTTGTTTACTCACCGCCATGTCAGTCAAATCCCAACCGAATCTTTTAAATCCACACGACAGCGTTAGAAGCTGATTCAGCGGGCTGAGTCAGGGCCCAGTGTTAGTTCGATTAGGATTCGGCTGACCCGGGGGCGAGCAAACAACACGTCGAAGTTAGTTTCATGAAGTGAACTTCTCCCTTAAGTGCAGCGGTGGCCACTGAAAATTGGCAGTTATTCAGAACAAGAGATGGGGCAGCCCACTCAACTCTAGTATTTTTATTTTAGTTAGACATTGGAAAAGTGGCAAGGGAGACACCTGAGAACAAAGCTCTTACAGGATTGGGTTCTAGGCCAACGTGGGAACACGTGTGGTTCCAGGGGTGGGGGATTTAATCACTGGCAGCACTGAACTTGAATAAATGTTGTTATTTCAAAGACAGTGCTGCTTTTTTTTTTGTTTTTTTTGTGCAGAACAGCACCGTTGAAACTGGTAGGAATTCACTGTACTCACTCACGATGCTGCCCCTTCTGGCATGTTTGGATGAGAGATTAAGAAGTAGTAGTAGTAGTAGTAGTAGTAGTAGTAGTAGTAGTAGAGTAGTAGTAGAGTAGTAGTAGAGTACACCTGAAGACAGAAAGTCGAAGCCCACCTGACCAGAGTGCCTTGCAGCATGAGGTTGGACATCTCGGCCGGCGACACATCGATGAAGCGGAGGAAGGAGAAACAGCTCCCCTCGTCATCACCTGGAGAAGTAAAACAAGAGAGAGAGAGAGAGAGAGAGAGACACAGAGAAATAATGAGAGAGAGAGACAGAGAGAAAGAAAGAAAGAAAGAAAGAAAGAAAGAAAGAAAGAAAGAAAGAAAGAAAGAAAGAAAGAAAGAAAGAAAGAAAGAAAGAAAGAAAAGAAAAGACATTGCGTAACCAGAATCAGAGAGTTGTTGTCTTCTGGATGACAAATGAAAGAGATCCTTTAGATGAGGACGCCAAGGTAAGATGCTTCTCTGATCCTATGTGTCGGTTTGCTAAGGAAATTTGATATAAGCTCACCTTTTCTATGAAAGAGAGACTGCTGGATGTGGTTCGGAGAGAAGGGAGACAGCAGAACCTGAAGCAGCCTGAGACAGACGGAGAGAGAGAGAGAGAGAGAGAGAGAGACAGGGATACATCACTGTGTGTGTGTGTGTGTGTGTGTGTGAGGATAATAGCTTTTCCTGGGCCTTAAAATGAAAAACAGCGCTTTTAAACAATGATTATGAATGGAAGTGCAACCCTAACCTGATCGGTGACGTGAGAAATGTGTGTGTGTGTGTGTGTGTGTACGCGTAGGCTTTGTGTGCGGCAGTACTTACTTGTTCTTGGCCTGGCTGTGTGTGTGTATGAGGCCTTGGCGGTAGAGGAACTTGGACATGACGTACGGCTTGAGGGACATGTGGAAAGGAGAGCGGGTCTCCTGGCGCTCAAACAGATCCGGATGGTTACACACCTACACACAAACACACGCGTACACACACACACACACCAAGATTAACACACCACAACTAAAACTTAACAAGTAGCTGTGAGCAAAAGAGTGTGGTCAGGAAAATATCCCTTGAGTCTAGCCAAGGACATGTTTTGGGTGATTTTGGAATTGTGTGCGAGTTGCAGATTGCCCCAAAAGACTGTATTGGAGACTAGCGATCCGAGCCAACTCAGACCGTAAGTACGCTATAATGGAACAATTTAAGAAATTTTGGTCAGAGACAATCGAGATGATCGGAAAACGTAGGAGAATGAGGTCCAGGTCAAAAAAACGGAGGGAGTTATCCTTTAACGCAAAGCAGCCGGTATCCTTCACGCTCGTCTTTGTTCCAGGGCTCCGCTGTAAGCCCGCGGGGTTCACGAGGTCCTCGCGCGGGGGTCACGGTTCCTACCTTCCTGAACTGCATGACCAGGTTCATGAGGGAGGAGGTGGTGCTGTGGGCCTGCTGGGCCGTGCCCATGGAGGACTGGAGCAGGTCCTCGATGGAGATCTTGTTCCTCAGGGCCTGGTACAGCAGCCTCTGTCGGCAGGTCAGCTGGCAGTAGGTGAGGATCTCAATCTGGGAGGACAGAGGAGAGCGTGTCGAAATGCATTACTGGTTAAAAGATATATATGTACTAACCTGCACAGTTTAAAGAATTACCACCTGCGTATGCATTGGTAAAAACCACCACCATTATTATTGTCTTCTTTGCATTGGTTAAGAAAAACTGAGAAGAGAACGCAGTTGTGGTAAAAATAACTATAGTTGTGGTAAAAATAACTACAATAAGTGTGTGGATTGTCAGCTCCACCACTGTTAAATGACCACTTACTCAAACACTCAATAAACAGAGTGTTGAAATGTATTCCATGTGCCAGTATCCTGAACAGCTACAGGGAAAACGAGTCCATTTTTAAATTTGTACATCTGCATGCTTCCATAAAACCTCAATCATTTTTTAATATCATATTGCAAAATTGGTAGCTGTTCTTGGATCATCTGGCGTCACGCTTTGATCCCAGCAGCAAAGTCCAACATTAATGACCCTCTCAAAGTGGCCAGACGCAAAAAACTAACCAACGCGAACCCCCGACGTGAACCGTAACTGAACTTAACCAACAGCCGTTGGCCTCGACAAGCTGACAGCGAGAGAGGAGAGAAAGCAGAGAAAGAGCGGAGAAGTTAAGGAAGTGGGCTGGCAGGCCGGTGTGTGTGGGTCTGAAGGAAAGTGAAACAGACAGATGTCGGGGAGTTGCTGAACTCTGCCATTCCATCCACTCTGCGTATCGAGACTCCCACCGTGCATATGCGTGCGAGTGTGTGTGTGTGTGTGTGTGTGTGTGTGTGTGTGTGTCAGTGTGTGACAGGGAGAGACCTTCAGCCTAACATCTGTCAAGAGGATCTGCCAGCACAAGCATCACTCATGGGCTTATTACAGAGCTTCCTGTGACATGAGCTCCAGAGAGAGAGAGAGAGAGAGACAGATGGATGGAGGAAGAGAGCAGCTTAAACCAGAGCAGGAAAAGAATACCGCGACATGATATCGGCAAAAAAAGGATTTAACTCCCCTCCAAAATTACATTCTAATATTTTGTTATTGTTATACAGTATGTGACATTATATTGTTATGTAATTATATTAGAATGTGCTCAGTTTGAATACACCAAGAGATTTCCTCAGGTTTACAATTTCGTCACCTATGCCAGAGAACCTAAACACCCCGCCTGGGAAACCATCTGGAAGTTGGTTTTTCCCCCTCTGATAAAATAAATAAATAAAACTGCAGCTTCTTTTGATTCGAATATTGCATTTGCCACTACAGAAATTTCGAATCCTGCTTTGGTTAGCGTGCGGTCCTAGAGGGAAGGCTGGCTTGAAAAAAAAAATTAAAAAAATTAAAAAAAACACGTTCCGCCTCCCACCTTGTCGGAGAGCTCGTTCTCCACGTCCTTCTTGATCCGGCGCAGCATGAAGGGCTTGAGGATCATGTGCAGCCTGGAGAGCTGGTCTGTAACACAAATAAACATCAAAAAATCCACCGTTTAGCTGCATATCACACGCACGAGTAAGCATGAATAAAATACAGATGTTGGCACACAGATGACAGAAATTCTTTATACAAATGAGCCGGGAATATCGTGACGTCAGCTGGAAAAGTAGGCAAAAAAAACAAAAAAAAACAAAAAACAAAAACCAGCTGAAATAAAAGCACGGCATAAAAAGGTCACAGGATGTACTGCGCTTTTCTTTGAGTTGCGCTTTGGGGTTTGCGCTCTCACTCACTCTCGTCGATGGCGGACTTGTTTTCGGCGTGGCTCTCGATGTCCTTGGAGAACCACTCGTTGAACTCTTCGTGGGAGTCGAACAGGGTGGGCATGATGAAGTGGAGCAGAGCCCACAGCTGAGAGACGGGAACAACATATAGCTGTCAACAACTCTGTCTTTTACACAAACACACACACGCACGCACGCGCGCACACACACGCACATCTCACCTCAGCCATAGTGTTCTGGATGGGCGTCCCAGTGAGCAGCAGTCTGTTTCGACACTGGAACTGCAGAAGAATCTTCCACCGAACGCTGACAATACAGAGAGACACGGTGACTGGTGACCCATCAACTAGCAACTAGCAAAACAATTACCCATCTTTATTATACTATATGATATAATATATCTATATAATATAGATCTGGAGACAGAGAATGGGGTTGATTGAAAAATAAAGACTAAACAAATGGAAATGTTTTAAAAGTTGGTACAATGTAAAACAAAACAAGCCAGTGTGTTGGTTTATTTGTACCTGGTGCTGCTCTTAAGTGCCTGGGCCTCGTCCAGAACCATATACTGCCACTTGACCCTCTGGAAATACTTGACGTCCTGAACCACTAGCTGGTAGCTAGTGATCACCACGTGGAACGGTGCATTCTGGGTGTACAGGGTTTTCTACAGAGAGAGAGAGCGAGAGAGAGACAGAGGGAGACAGAAAGACAAGGTGTTTCGGAGCTGCGTTGTATTGTTACAATCGTCACGGTTCATTATTGTCACTTTTATCATAATCAGCGTCTTCTCCTCACCTGGCTCCAGAACTTCCTGATCACCTTGCGATCATGAGGGTTCCCCCAGTATGGCAACACCTAAGGGACAAATAGGTTTAAAATTCGGGGAGGAAAAGTGCAATAGTACTGTTAAGAACCCAGGCAACACTGCCCAGAATTAATTAGCTCTAAAGGTTCTGTGAATGCACTTCACCAAACTAAAAGCTTTAAGTTTACATTAAATATCGCAATGAATCAAACACTCATAACTCCTAACTCAAATGTGAGCTGCTGGTGTAAGATGAAATGGGAAAACATTTCCCCCCCCATCATCATAACTCACTCAACACAAACACAGGTTTGGGTTCCACTGTTTTCAGGTCAGTGTTCCAGTGCCTCTTGTTAAAGGCTTGGTGACTCTTATCTTCACATTGTGTAATAGGGTCTTTTCACACCTCATTAGTGAAACAGACAGGAGTTGATTTACTACCAGATAAACTAAAGGACAAAATGGGCATGACTGAGCACATCACTGAGTGACGCGTACTATTTTGTGTGTGTGTGCACATGCACGTGTGTGCAGGGAACTTTCCTGTGTGGAAAGTGTTTGAGAACACGTTAAAAGAGCTATAAATCCATCTTAATGAATCCACTGAATAATAATAATAATAATAATAATCATTCTGCATTCTATTGTAATCTTTATTTTTATTAAGTATGGCATTCTATCCATTTTTATGTTCATTCTATGTCTATTTTCATGTGAAACACTCTGAGCTGCATTTCTTGTATGAAAGGTGTTATACAAATAAAGTTTATTATTATTGTTGTTATTATATGAGAAAACATGCAAACAAGAAAAGGAAATGAAAAAGGGAAAAAAAAACAATAGTAACAACATTCTGCATGCAAGGCTACCGTTACCTTGATACAACACTGCCCCCCACTGACCAGTCCTAACTCTGCATGTCTCTGAGCCAAACACACTGTGCATTTGCTCTCACAGGTCTGAGAGGAGCGATCACCTCGACCAGGGTCTGGCTTCACCAGAGAAGCGACAAAGAGAGCAGAGCAAGAGGACCGAAGGGAGCAGTGGAAACGAGGACGGCAGGAGTCTCGCCGCCGTGTTGCGACGCAGGTGTTTCCGCTGGCGGGCTCAGTCAGCGGCCGTGTGGGTTCTCACCTTGAATTTGGGCACAAAGCGAGTGAACTCCTGGTGCCAGTTGTTGAGCGTGGACGCGGGGGAGATGATCAGGAACGGACCCCAGATGTTGTCTCTCTGCGCAGGAACAGAATAAAGGACACGGTGTCAGCCGCTACAACAGGTGGTCTGCATATGCGCGCGTGTGTGTGTGTGTGTCCATGTATGTTTTCCGTGTGTGCCAGCACCCAAAAACAGGAAACCCTGGAGCAACGCGACATGTGTCTTCCTGTGAGAGACACTTCAACACTGAAAAGCTCACATTTCCCCTGAATTCCTCTCCTCGTCCCTTTGGAGATAGGACAGTAAAAGATCTGAAGAGCTAAAGAGATCCAACGCTGTTATGCACAACAATGAAACAGGTCACGTGACTCACACATTCCAAAACCTACAAAACACGAGCCTGAGAAACAAGGAATCGCTTTAAAAAGGATGCAGGTGCATAGAGGAGCTGATGTGTTCGAGCTTTTCCGATCCCAGTCGTGAAAGCAGGAACAATTGGATATTCCAAACGGTTTTTTTTTGGAAGTGTGTGGCGAGTGAACCGCTTTGACCTGGTGCGCTCTCTCTCTCACCTCTGCTAGGTGCGCCAACAGGGCAATACTCTGGACCGTCTTTCCCAGCCCCATCTCATCTGCCAGGATTCCATTGATGCCCTTCGGATGGAACAGAGGAAGAAAAAGATGTACATAAACCGAGAAAAACATGGCTGAGGAAAAACAAGACCGAACAAGTACGTCGCAAACTACCAAGAAACATGCGTGTGTGTGTGGGGGGTGTGTGTATGTACCCATATGTGTGCAACCGCAGCTAACAGCTAACGTAGGATGTGTTGAATGAATACATCCTAAATTTGGATATATCCTTATGTCAGCATCTGTATCCATGGCAACACGTCAGCATCGGAAACAAGAATGAAACGCAGCGTGGAGAGAAGACACAAATCTATAGAGACACACTCGGTCACCTGCTCGTAGAGGTTGGCCAGCCAGTTCATGCCCTTGAGCTGGTAACCCTTGAGCTTGCCGTTGAAGATGGTGGGCTGAGGGATGTCTTCACCAGCCTGGATGGACGGGTTGGACAGGCTGTAACTCTCTCCAAAGCCGCAGCCGGAGCCAGAGGCCGACCCGCTGGCCGCGTGCAGAGAGGCACTGCGACTGTCCTTGGCCTCCTCATCAAACATTCGTGTCTACAGGAAGAGATTTGGCAATTAGTGGAGACGGTATAGATCGAGATTGGGTGTGTACCTGTGTGTGTGTGTGTGTGTGTGTGTGTGTGTGTGTGTGTGTGTGTGTGTGTGTGTGTGTGTGTGTGTGTGTGTGTGTGTGTGTGTGTGTGTGTGTGTGAGTGAGTGTGTCTGCTTACTCTCTCCTGGTGAATGTGGTAGGCCTCTTTAGCATTCCTCAGGGCCTGGGACTTGTAGTATTCACTATCTGTAAAGGCATACAAGCCAGTTGGAGATAAAAACAACATGCAATTCAGTTGTTGAAAACCTGTTATCAGGGTCATAGTTCACCACACCTCTTATTTCTCACAGGTTTGAACATATCAATCAGCAAGAGCACATTCAATTCTAAAACATGAAATAATTACAAAGACACATTTCTGTATGCAAACATTAATCATTACTATAATACACTATTTTAAAATGTGTTGTGTAGGACTTGATATGTTGATGATTGACATGCTGTGTACATAGCTCTGATGACAACTATGATACTTATAGTCAACAGACCAATAACTTGACAATGATATATTTGGGGAAAATCCTACAATGTTTCTATTGAAGAGATTAGTTTACCTTTTTCGAATTGACTGATCTTGTTGAATACACTGTAGTCAGTAGGATTGAGTCAATGTAAGATTTAATTTACTAATGTGTACTAAGGGCGACAGGTAACATGACGAACGTCTGATCAAAGCGTTCATACCGTAGTCCTCCTGTCCCACGTTGACCATCACCCCTCCCCCAATGTCAATCTGTCTCTGGGACGAGGTGTCTTCCAGCTTCTTCAGAATGTCCTCCTGCCCCACATCCCCTCCCGGACCCCCCTTGCTGGCTTTGCCGCCCATGAAATGAGCGTACAGCTCCGTCTGGGTGATGAGGAAGTTCAGTTTACGCTGCTGACGCTTAGCCTGGGAGAGAGGGGACAACATGGAGGAAAACCATCAGCATCCAAGGTGTGCAGAAAAAGGCTGCTTTCTTTGAGGGCTTTCGAAACAAAAGCACCACGAAAACAAGCTAAGCTGATGAAAAATTGTGCTGGGGACTTCTCAAGGCCGGCCACCTACCTCCCTCATCTCTTCGTCCAGTTTACGTTGCTCCAGAGCCTCCTTCTCCGCCCTCTTCCTGTGCTCCTTCTCCACCTTGTCGTACTTCTTCCAGTAGAGCATCATCTCCTTGGTGAGGCGGCGGGCGCGAGGTAAAGTCTCCTTGCAGTTCTTCTGAGCCTGGATGGCCGCGCGCCGCACCTCCCGCATGCACTGGTGAGCAAGCTGCGGGAACCAAAACGAGACCTCGCACTGAACTCAAGCTACGATTTAGTCTCCGTCAATCAACGCTGAATTAGTGCCCAAAATGAGACCGTCAATTCAAAACTGTGATACCCAATTTACTGGTATGAAAGTAACATTTCATAGGCGATTTGCTTACAAACTTAGGAAATAATGACTTCAGAATAAAATAATAAATAAGATTTCAGAATAAAAGCCTTACACCTTTATACTACAATTTGACATACCTTCTTAGCATTTGTCAAGACCAGGTTCTTGGCAGAGGTTTTCTGCTTGAAAGTCTGTGAAAGAGATATTAACAGGACAATTAGGACAAGCTGAAGCAAACATACTAAACATATTCCAAAGAACGGACAAAACACAGACATGGTGAGCACTCATAGTTTTGACCATCTCTTCGGTAGAATCACCCGTACGAACCTTGGGGATTTCCTTCTTGGCGATGGTGAGCCAGACTTTCCGTCGCCGTGCGTTCAGCTGCTCGATGGTCAGGTGCTTCTTCTTCACCATGGGCAGAGGGGCATCGTGGGAAAACTTGGCAAAGATCTTGGTAACATAGGGACGGCCTTCGTCCAGGAGCTCCCCTTCTCCTCGCTTCTTCTTCTTCTTCACCTTCTTCAGTTTGCCTTAAAGAAGGAGGAAAACACAAGGAACGATTTGAGACAGCGTCAACTATCGCAATTATTTTTAAGCGTGATCGCATTGACGTGATTTAACGACTCAGTTTCCAGAGTTGTCTTTCTTTGTTCCGTTTACCCTTGAACTTCTTCTCATCTTTGATCTTCTTCTTCCTGGTCCCCGGTAGGTGGCGCTGTTGCTCATAGAAGGGGTCATGAGTGGAGAAGAGTCCAGTGCTGTAGTACTGGTACTGGTGGAGCTGCGGGAGGGATACACAGGGAACCAATACGATGACTACATTGTGAAAAATCACATCCCTGGTGTGTGTGTGTGTGTGTGTGTGTGTGTGTGTGTGTGTGCGCGCATGTGTGCGTGTCTACGTTCATCTATACCTCTCGGTCAGTGTGGAACTTGCTCTGGTGCTGCCTGGTGTAGCGGTGCAGCCTCAGCATGTCGTGAAGCTCCTCCCGGGACAAGGTGAAGTCCGAGTCGTCGGAGTCCGTGTCCGAATCTGTGGTGTCGTCACTCAGCAGGATGCTCTACGGGAAGGAGGGGAGGAACAGGAGTAAGAAGAGGGGAGAGGTGTATAAGATACATAAGAGAAAGAGCAACATGAAGTGGAGAAAGAGGTGCAGGGGGAGAGAGGTCGGCAACACGTGAACACAACTAATAAGTTCAGCCCGTTTTGCTTTGACGGTCCGTCAAACGGATCCTCCCCTCAGCCTGCGCAAGCCGAAACACTGTGCTTCTTCTTCCAGTTGTAATTGTAGTTCACCTCACTAACGTTTGAGATCTTACTGATAGCGCCTTTAAGCCACAAGATAAAACCACTAGGTTTGCCTTTGGCTATCATCACCGGTGCCTCAAGACCAGCTTGTCAGAACGGTTCTGCGGAGAGCCTGAGGTGTGGGAAGGGTCTGTAAAGAATACCTTGAGCCATTTCCGGTTCTTCTTCAGCTTGGAGAAATTGTAGAGGCAGGCCTTGTCTGCCTTTGGGTCTGTTGAGTCGAAAGGGAAAGAACCATGTCACATACATGTGTAAGAGACTGAGATGAGTGAAAGAACGTGCATGAAAAACTGAATGAAAAATGTATGAAAAAGTGACAAAAGGTGAATGATGACAGTGAAAATATGAAATGCAATGAATGATTGAGATTAAATGGCTCAGAGTGCAGGAAATATATGACGTTAAACTCTTCAGAGTTCCAATGTATAATTTATGTTGCCATATAAAAATTGCATCTACATTTCACATAGATTAGAGTTTAACTGTACATGAAAAATGAGCTATTGGCAACCTTCATAACCAATAACCATTTAAAATACGTCTTGCTTTTACTTCAGTGTTCACAACAATGTAGCATAAAGCAATATTTCAGTCTAGAAAACATGATTTAAACTCATGTTTAGCTTCCGAAGTGACTGTGCACAGCAAAGTACCATGTTGCTGTAGGTACAGTTAGTAATAGAGGAGTTCACAGGGTATCTTACCTTTGCCTTGCAGCAGGACACCGTTGAGGGGCTTGCCCTCTGCCAACCCGTCCTCTTGGTCACATGACTCCTCCTTCACTGTCAAAGCTGTGTGCTGATTGGTGGGGTCCAGGGACAGCCCTTCCCCCAATGCACCATCACTGTCATCACTGTCATCACTAGAATATGAAATGCATGCAGCGGTAAGACCACTGACATCTCCTGCTTCCCACACAAGTCTATTCTTGTCTTCTTAGAAGTCCTCAGTAGTACATCAAAGCCAGAGGGACGTAATGCAGTACAATGTTAAAACTACCGGCCGTCATTCTACCCAGGGGCCAATGTTTTGGTAGGCAGCTAAACTTTCATTTGATCTTACAGTAGCTTTCAAATCTAGTTTGGATGGAGGGTTCATGAAGCGCGTTTACTAATTTGTGCAGACAAAGGACAAGCCACCTGCTTTCAACCCCACTACAAATCGCCCCCGTCTGTACCTGGTTATGTCTCTGTTGAAGATGGTGGCGGTCTGGCGCAGGAAACTGTCCAGCCTCAGGGACCTCTCCAAGCGCTGCAGGTAGAGAGGTTTGGCCAGACCAGAGCTCCCAGGCGCCCCGGCCTCCAGCCGCCCCTGCCCTGACGCCATGCAGCACAGAGACACCTCCACCCAACAGGGTAGGAACTCTTACTGAAGGTAGAGAATTTAAGAAAAGCAGTGAGAGGGATGGAAAGAAAACTAACAGATAATGGCTTTGAAGTGGACAGAACCTGAGCAAGGCTACTACTTCATAGTAATTCACCTAAATCATTGAGGTAGGATGCAGGATGAGACAATATGCTTAAGGCAACTCAGGATTGGGGGGTATAAAAATTCAGAGAAGGCAAGGTTTGAATGCCTTGCTCAAGGAAACTTCAACAGTAGTCCTGAGCAATTCTGCCTTATTAAGCCCATTCAGATTTGTCTCTGCCAGTCAAGGTTTAGAAGGAGGATACCTTCTCCTCCTGCATCATCCTTGATAACACAACTACACTGGTAGCGTGACACCAAACATTTGGGCTATTGTGATAAAAATACAGTGGCCCTACCTTGTGAATAAGGGATGTCATTATTGTTGATTCCAAGATTAGCAATCAGACAAAAGACGTGAAAAAGGCCTAGAAGAGAGAGTAGAGAATTATAACCACTAGTCACACCACACCTGTCCAGTATGAGAAGTGTCAAAATGATAGTTTGAAATATCTGAATGGTTTTACAATGGCTAATCTAGGGCTGGGCGATATGGTTCAAATCAACATCATGATGTTGACTTTTTTCCAATATTGCTATATATCACAGGATGGCTTATTTATACAAAATCACACCTTAAAGCACCTACAGACACAGTTCAGATTTTGGTAACCCCTTGAGTTTCCTAGTGGTATTGTTTGTTTTAATATTTTAATTTTTAATATCGCTGTCACAAAGACAAGAGAGATGCTTGTTTGGGTTGTTGTTGTTTTTTTTCAAAGCCCAGCAACTACACAAATTGGTTTAGAAAGTTTGGTGAAAAAAGACGCAAGACTGTTGAAAGAAGAGGACTTAACATGTTCACAGAAGAGGCTCGTTTTGGATTGCACTTCCTTTGTGCCATACATAGCCTTTCTATTTTCATGGGAGATCGTACCCAGTGGCACACAAAACAGCATAGTGAACGTGAAGCTTCTAAGGAACTAATCTTAATGGCAGACTTTCTTCCATAGCCATTACAATATGCAATCAAAATTTATTTTAGAATATGTTAAACCAAAAAATTATGCCTGTAGTGGCTTTAAATAATCAAATAGATGTTCATCGCATTGAACTGCATGGTAATATTATGTGTGGTGTCAAACAAAATGTACTTTTCAAATAATTTTCTTTAAAATGTTTTATACGTCATTTTGTTCATTTTTTAAATAAAATGTGCTCATCATTCATTAACAGAAAACAGAATTGTGTATAAGAACATCACAATATCAACATATCATCACAATATGATTCCACTGAATCACATTAAAATTATATTATTAAATTATTGCCCAGCCCTAGAGGCTGCTGCAATTGAGTTTTGTTTATTGTGCTGTAATAGCTTCATTGTTTTGCACTGACACAGCGAGTGGGTGCTTTTGGTTGTCCACTTTAAAAACATCTTGACCCAGTAACAAATGTTACAAAAGCAAAGAAAAAGAAGACACAGCCATCCACTGCTATGCTGGCAGTATTGTACTGGAATATTTGCAATATATGCATGGGCATACACATATTTTCGATTTGTGCCTATGTAATATAATGTAAATAGTTCAGTAAAGTTAATAGTATCGCATTAGCTGCCTCCGACTCTTCTCTTTGACATATTAAAGCCTGCCAGGTTTTATTTTCCTGACTTTTCCTGTCTTGTTTGTATCACATATAAAAATGTAAAGGTTTATAGTTTATAGGGTTAGAGTGTTATAATTACTGTGTATTTTTTTATATATATATACACACACACAAGTAAATATTGTACTGCAATAACAAGACTGCATGGAATGGTGTTACTTTAATAATGCATGTGAATATTTTATGATATGCATTGATTTCATTAGACCTACTCCCTTCTCTGTGGTCTTAAAATATATTAAAATCAATATATTATTTGTGTGGTATTAAGTTTTATGCTAGAGTGCACTTGTGGTAAAAATAAGTAACGGTCAGGAGCAGTATTAAATACTGCCACTGATTGTATTGACTTAAGGAGAACAAGTTAGTTCGTTGGTGTGCATACCTAGCAATACAAGCGTTACGACTGCAAGTCACTAATGCCAGGCATAACTTTGCTCTAGGTGTAAAAATGTAAACCCAAGTGCAAGCTGATAATACTAAAATCACATTGCGTTGCCCGGGCTATTGTGTCACGATGACTAGCAAACCCAAACCAAGGTTAGCTAAGGGGTGCTGTGCTTGGCTGGGTGCCACTCGCAGCACTGGATAGGATACACACAAAATGCTAAGCTAACATTAGCTTGCAAGCTGGCTAACGTTAGCTACTTTACTCTCTTTACGCACACACACTGCACTGCACCCGATCAATGATAGTGAGGGGTCAAGGTGCTGTGTACAGGCACTGCTAGTTCCCCGGCGTTAGCAAACCTCGCCGGAGAGATCAAAACAAGCTCCGATATCGTTTTACTGGAACATAAAAGCCTTTTGTTACAACACCGTAGCTACCCAGCTAACTTGCCCTATTCCTACCTTTTATCATTAGCTAATCAAACACTTGGAGAGGGGTTTTTTTCTGCACTGACGTCCCGTTACACCATTAATATGAAGTATTCAAATTGGGTCTGTCACTTTAAGGCCACCACCTCCGCGTATTTACATCGTTTTAAGATATGTTTTTGACATGTTAGCTAGTTTTTTTAGCTAGCGGCGACGGCAAGGCCCCTGAGCCCGCGCGCCTCTCGTATCTTCCGATTCGGGCACGAGGTGGGACTCGGTTGCCTGGTGACTGATCCCCATGTTCTAATTCTTTCTCCCTCCCGGCCATCTTCCCCCCATTGCTCCCTCGCCATAACAACCGCTAAGGACTCTCTCACCTTGGCCCCCGTGTCCCCCTTTTTGTCTCTCTCGATGCTGCTGCCGACTCTCAGTTCTCTGACTCCAAAATGGCGGTTTGAGGCAACGAGTGAGTCTGTGAGCTTTGGGTCGACAGCAGCAGAGAGGCGGCCACTTTCTGTTACTGAGAGAGCAGGGACACGACGCCATGGCGAGGATACAGCAAGGAACAGGCGGCTTAATCAATTGCGGAGAGAAGTACGCTCATGTGTCCAGATCTTCAAGGGAAAAAATGCAATATAATATGCCCGGTGTCGATTTCTCTCGCGTAGTATTTACATTTTTGACGTTTAAGTCATATTGGAGCATATATGCGCATCTTTTTCAACATTCTCGAGGATTTTCGGATTTCGATTAGTAGTGTCTGCTCACCACGAAGATTACCGAGCTACGTGTTACGTCATCAAAAGGGAACTCCGTTTTAGGTATGGAAAGCCTGCTAGATTTCTGTCTATTGGAGCAATAATTTCATACAATGTGTCTATTACCCAAAGAAAACTTAGTCTTAGTATTTGATACTAAGGAAAATATATTTCAGTCTAGGCTTTACAAAAGTATGTTCCAAAATCCAGTGGTTAATAAGCATTATATCTCATTTGTTTCTTAAACATTTTGAAATTGCTTTGAATTATCATGACTTTATTTACATTATTGTTGCTTGTGCTGTAAAAGTATTGCCCTAAGATGTATAATAAACAACAGAAAATAAGGAAATAACTCAATACAAATTATACTTGACAAAATCATTTATTACATATTTATAACACCATCACTGACAATAGCCATTAGAACCGACAATCATAAATTAGTGACATATGAATTACCAAATAGTGAATACTAGATAATTTAAGTGTTAGATGGTGAATAGAAGGAAGTAGAGTTGAGAACTGAGAGACATAGATGCTGTCTAAGTGCAGTTGTAGCTTTTACCCAGACAAACAAGTGCATGACCTAAATAAGTATATAGCTGCAGTCCAATGTAAGCACTTCTTACTTTCACTACACATATAAGAAGCGTGGTTCAGGCACATACATGGAAAGCTCAGGCAGTATATCACATTTCCATATCCCCCTATCTATGGTGATGCAGTCATCCCTTCTTTGCAGTACCCACAATTATATAAACTGTGAATTCACTGTTTTTTGATTGATATTCCAGTGTAGGGTGCAACTCAGCCTTTAAACACTGTAAGCAACATGAGCATATTCAGTGGAAATCAAATGAAGCTGAATCAAGTATTAGGCAGTAGGCATTGTCAACAAACAAGGAGAATCTGTCACCTGTGAATTGGCCAATGCTATGTCAGATGGTGAGGCAGATTGTTTCAGATAATAGGCCTCAATATAGGTCCATCTATCACAGATGTAGAGAAGAGAGCCCTTATTCATAGCCAGCTGGACTTCTCCTCCTCAAACTGCTGAGGATCAATGAACGGCTTGTCGATGGACTTGATCATCAGTTCACCACAGTATACACACTCAGAAGCAATGATGTCATCAATGTCCGACTTGATCTGCTCACGGCTGGAGCCTGCACTGCCTTTGCCCAGGCTGGCAGAGTCACTGTCCTCCTTGGGCGCTGGGCGGTGGCGCGACTTGGAGGATTGCGTGGCGGCGGCCAGCTTCTTCTGCAGCTCCTCCAGACGACTCTGCTTATAGGCTGACAGGTGTGGGGTCACTTCCTGTTGG
>OMKK01004615.1:5764-28097 GCA_900302305.1 Polymixia japonica | reverse complement strand
TTTTTGGGGGGGGGGGGGATTCTTAATGCATAAACTGAAATGATATGAAAGTAAACCCATGCGGCATTTCCACCTCAGTCGAACCTCAACCTGCAGTTCAAACTCCAGTTTTCAATGAATCGAAACCTTTATTTGTTTAACAACCGTGTGACGTCATGCCTCCGCGCATGCGCAGTAGTTTTGACAGCCACGCTAGCTCTCGTTAGACACAGTCGGTATAATGGCTGTAGTCATATAAACGAACTGATTAGGTTAACAAGAAAATTAAGAGATAGCCTTTAGTTTCTCTTAATTTTCTTCCTGACATATGATCGAATTCTTCATTCGGGAAAACTTTCAGAGGAGGCAGTTAACGTTAGCCCCGGCTAAAGCTAGCTCAACTGTGTTGTTAATTTGTTTTGTTTACCTTTTTGCAAAGGAGAAGAAGAAGAAACAGAAATGCAAAGAATCAGGTCTTTGAAACTAGGTTGGCGAGCAGCAAAACAGATAAACATTGCGCCTTCATCCTCACGAAATTACAGCCATGTAAGTCCAATGTTTGATTCAAACATCAGATCAACGTTATGATGAATGTAAACTTATCTGAGTTGGCCATCAGGTGTATTTGTTTTGTCTGTTATTAACTAATATAGTCCGTGTTGTGCTCGTAAAGGTTGTGCCCTGTACAGTAAATATCACCCTGAAACTGAAAGAAACTGGGGGATGTGTTGTTGTGAACAGAGAACCTGATATCTTGGCACACACTGGGTGTTTACAGTTACTGGTTTCTATTCCAGTTGTTTCTATATAAGTGCAACCATCTTACTCCTTAATGTGGGAATGAGTTATGTGACCCACCGACCTGATAAAAATTCTCTGTTGTATTTCTATATTGGCAAAATCATCATGAATGATGAACCTGTAATACCACACCAAGTTAATAATCAATCTTATTGATTCATAAAGCACACTGATTCACTGATTAAGCACGCCCACAACTTGCACTGACAACCATGATGCCATTTAAGGAATTCACAAGCCAGGTCAAAAAATGACCCATCTCTATCCTCAGGGCCACAACTCTTTTGGGCTCCTCTTTGACATTGACGGAGTGCTGGTACGGGGCAGGACACCTATTCCTGCAGCCAAGCACTGCTTCAGGAACCTGGTGGACCGGAAAGGGAAATACAAAGTCCCTGTGGTGTTTGTGACCAACGCTGGGAACTGCATGCGGCAGACCAAAGCTGAGCAGCTGTCACATCTGCTGGATGTGGAGGTAGGCGGCATGGAACTTGGTCATGGACTCCAGTGCAACTTCATATATTTAACATGAAGTTCTTCCAATTTGTTATGTATCATTTTGTGTTATACTTTGTTTGTATGTAGTGGCAGGCGTTTTCTTGACTTGCCTTGTCTGTATACACTTGTCCTTAGGTTTCTCCAGACCAGGTGATGCTGTCCCACAGTCCTTTGCGAATGTTCTCACAGTTCCACAACATGTGTGTGCTAGTGTCCGGACAGGGCCCTATACAAGAGGTGGCTCATAAGTATCCTTTTCTTAAAGGTCTACTCGGTAAGATTTAGACTTTATCATAGCAAGAAATTACCTTCATGTATCAGGGGGTTGGAAAGACTTGTTGATCTGTAACAATTGCAATACTGTGGCTTTGCCAGGTCCTGAGATTTATGGTTTTCAAAACCTGTTCTGTCCTGGAATCTTTATTTCGGTAGGCTTCTCACCCTTAGGAATCCAATCTCCTCCCACAAAACTACAAGTCCTCCCGCTGTGTGTTTCAACATGGAGGAGCCAGCTTTGCAACACAACCCGAAGCCTTATCATACAGCAAAAAAAGCACATGATAATCGCCGCTGCAAAACCAGAATAAATATAGGTATCGCTTTTGATAGGCGAAATCCTTCCACACTGGTTCCATGATTGTTAAACACTTTCCACGCTGACATTTCAACCTCATGATTGGTGTGTTTGTTATGGACTGAAGTGTTTCTTTGGTACATGTTGCATCATCTCTTATCTTCTGTTCCTCTGCGTTTGACTTTAACCTACCAACCTGTAGTCTGGGTTTTCAGAATGTTGTTACAGTAGATGCGCTGAGGGAAGCATATCCTCTTCTGGATGTCGTGGATCACAATAGAAGGCCCAAAGATGAAGTAAGTATTGCAGTTCTAGTGTCTATATGCATATGTATGTTTATATGAATATGTATTTGTATAGGTGTTGATGAATAGTGCCTAAGACTGCTTGAGAAATGTGCATAATATCTTGCAGGTTCCACCAAGCAAAGATCTACCTCCTATAGATGGTAGGCCTCCGCCCACAATAGTTATTACACAGTTTAGCAGTAACCAGAGTAATAATAGTCATTGTAAAGCTTGACAAGAGCAGTTATTTGACACCTGTATGACAATCTTATGCATTTATTTTGTATTTCTTCTGTGGCATGCCACAGCTGTCATCCTATTTGGTGAGCCAATCAGATGGGAGACCAACCTCCAGCTTATCATTGATGTCCTCCTAACGAATGGGAAGCCAGGAAATGCTTTGACTACGCTGCAGTACCCTCACATCCCAGTCCTGGCCTGCAACATGGACCTCCTGTGGATGGCTGAGGCCAAAAATCCCAGGTACGTGTTTGCCAAAAATATCCACACTTAAATGTACAATGTCCATGTGTTGATCAATATTGGCTCATAATTACTAAATCGCTTTATCCTATACATGCTTAATATTACAAAAGCCATATATAGTACAACAGAATACTGAAAAGTAATTTAAAATTTTGATTATTACTTAAATGTTATTATATTAAATGTCCCTATCTGTTAGGTTTGGCCACGGTATGTTCCTGGTGTCCTTGGAGAGTCTATACAAGAAGATAACAGGCTGTGAGCTGAAATATGAGGCTCTGATCGGCAAGCCCAGCGTGGTTACTTATAACTATGCTGAACTGCTAATTAGACAGCAGGCTGAGAGTCTGGGCTGGACTGAGCCTGTGGAGAGGCTCTATGCTATAGGGTAAGATACCCTGCTCACACTGTACTAGTGACTCTAGAAATATAGGCCAACCCTAAGTGTCAAAGAGTCAACCCAAAAAAGTCGACTCTGAAAAATGACCCTGGTCAGCATCAGGTTTAAGACCCATGTTAAACTGTGAATGGGGTTCAGCGCTTAACCCATGTCTTGGAGCCACACCTCCATGGCTCATCTTTCTAGCACGTGTCAGACGTAAAAGGCATGCTATACAAGGGTGGTGTTTACAGCAACAACAAAAGAAGCTAGAATAAGTTAAATCAACTTAATGTCATGCCGACTACCATGTTGAACGCAGAATGTGTCATCAAGTGAGAGACCATAGAGAAGTGCCAATTAAGAAGACATTTCCCGGGCCTGGTGTGAATTTTAGTTATACCGGACATTGGCGTGTTGAGGATTAACATGTGAATTACTTCCCAAATCAGATGGACCCAGATTAGCGTGTGTGAAAGGGTTGTGTGTGATCTGATATGTCCTGTCTGAGATCAGTCCTTTGACTTATTCCTAGGCTTAGACTGTTGTTGAATTTAGGTCAACATTTGACCCATATGAATTAGGTCAATCCTGTCTTTCTGACGTACACGTGTGGTTGGCTGCAGCTTTGACATTAAGTAAAACTTCATTTAAATACCTTATGCTGTCACTCCATCTCTCCTTACAGCGATAACCCCATGGCCGACATTTATGGCGCTAACCTCTACAACCGCTACCTCCAGGCCTCTCGGCATGCCAGGGCCCAGATTCAAGCTAAAGGCAGTGGAGGAGGTGGGGAACTCCAGGGTGAAATAATTGAGGACCCCCCTGTAATGACCTCAACGGAACTGGGAGGAGCATCGGGTGTGTACGGTATAGAGGAGCGCCTCCCCGAGAGTTGTAGCTCCATCCTGGTGTGTACAGGAGTGTACAGCAGAGACCAGCAGGAGCTGCCCTCAGATCCCAGGCAAACAGTCACCGAGCAACGCATCTTCCATGGCCACAGGGACTTCCGCTTTGACCCCAGCCTCACGCAGCCTTCCTTCGTGGTGCAGGACGTGAGGGAGGCTGTGGAGCTGGTGTTCCAGCAGGAAGGCTGTGCGCTGGTGTAATCTGAGTGGCCCAGTGGTTCCTGAGACTTGGGCTCCATCCTATCAATCCCCCAGTCCCTATGTACCAACTCAGTGAACACCACGAATGCCCCCAACTGCTCGTCACCTAAGCTTGTAGTTCTATAAGCATCGCTGAGATATTTTAAGTATTTCAAGTCCCTGGTTATCGCAGGGAGGATGGAGCTGTTACTATGACCAGCACATACATCCCTTTCAGATCTGAAGAAAGTGCCATGGGATCATTGACAAAAAAGCAACAATATGCAGTTTTATCTTTGAATGTTGAAAGATCCCAAAGACTTTTTGAAACCAGCCACACGTGTCAAATATTGCCACAGTATATTCAGAACACTACCAACAGACGCAACTATCCATAACTATCCATAACAACCAACTTGAATTAAGGACCTGGGTTCACCAAGTAGAACTCTTTCCTTTCTCAGTCTTGTTCATCACACTCCATTTTAGTATGGTCTTTTAGAGGACATAACAAAAAATAATAATTCATGTCGTGAAGCTCCGTGTATTCTCACAACGCTGCCGCTTAAGCGTTTGTGACGCATCTGTTGGTTTATGTATTATGAGCGTGAGGGCGTAGTTCAAGAATCCGAGTTACACTTTAAGCCAGAAAGTGTCCATATTCATTAAAAAAAAAAGCTACCAGAATCCTGCCCATGAAGATACATCCGTTTGTCTACGACTAGAAGACGTCGTCTAATTAAAGTTGTTTGTTTTGTTTTTTTGCCTAGTTATCTAGCTAACTGGGTCATGCTAGGTCTGCCCTCCACCCCTGCTGAACCCAGCCCCACACCCAGAGCTTACAAAGACCCAGTCTACTGTTTAGGTTTGGAGTCACCACTACTTGATCTATTATAAGCCTGAGTGAATGCTTTACCTCTACTGCTGAAGAGATTAATTAAGTGGCTAGACTTCAATTCAGTACCTCATCAGGTTTGTTTGTTTTTTCAATCAATTTTAGCCTTGTGCAGGACTTTTTAAGCTTTGCTAGAAGATTTTCAGTAGCGGAGGAATGTTCTGTGATGTATATTGACACAAGCTATCACATTTTCTACAAAAATTAAATGCTTCTTGGTGCTTTATCTCTGGAAGGTTCTCATGGTTAGGGTCATTTTACAAAGGATTATTTTACGTTTGTGTTCGAAGACTTATGCTTGAGAAAATAATGAAATTCATGTCAACAGATTATTTTAATATAATTTAATATGGTGTCGCAGGGATGTCTGTAATTGTCAAGTGTAACAATGACTGGTTTAAATGGCAGGTGTTAAATTGTGGAAACATGGGTATGTACTGCATTAGGTGAAATAAATAATAATGATAAAAGAGACTTTGAGTGTCAAATGAGCACATGTACATGATAGTAAAATCTCCTCCCCAGAGCCGTTCAGGGGACTTGGTGCACACTTTATATTGCCAGAGAACTTTTAATCAGATGTTGAGCAGCAAACAGTAGTTATCATGGGAAGAATGGACATTACAAAACGTGTTAAACCTGTCACACTGATTCTATTAAATGTAAATTATTAATTAGGAAAATTCACACAATGATAGTCTTTAATATATCTAAAAATATCTACAAAACCTCACACCTACATTACAGAAAATTCTTGGTTTCCCCTGTAAATGAACCCATCTCCATAACCCTTCTTCCCCTGTAGTGCAACTCTTCACATACATGCACATCTATACAGCTGGCTGCCGTCATATCTTGGAAAGGGGGTCTTTCGATTGATCAGCCTCTAGGTGTAACAACCGCAACTCCAGGTTCCTCAGCACTCGCACTTCTTGTCTGAGGAAAGGGGTCCGTAGATTGGATGGGAATTGTTGCTGAGCAGGAAGTGTGGTAACTCTTGGGAGACCTCGTCTGTGATCGTCATCCCATTTCTTGCCAGCAGCTCCCGGGCCATGAGGACGAAGGCCGCTTCCACGTTCTGGGCCTCCTTGGCTGAGGTTTCCAGGGCGGCCAGCACACCTCTGTCTTCTGCCAGGCTGCACGCATCCTCAAACAGCACCTGCCTCTGAGAGTGGAGGTCTGACTTGTTACCTGTAATGAAAACAAACAGTGGCAGTGTTGAAACCAGCAATAGAACAGATATCTACGGTTGTCTGTCAATTAATTGGAGAATGTTCTTGATAGAAAACGCTCACTTTTACACAATTATCAAAGTTTACGTGTCTTCATGAATACACTGTGTGAAAATTTCAAAAAATGGGTGTATTGATCCGGCGGTAGGACATTTAACAGTTCCATTTTCATTCTACCCACCAATGAGGATCAGCACTACGCTGGCAGCACCATACTGCTTGACCTCTTGGATCCAGTGGGGCACCGAGTCAAAGGTGGGGCGGTGTGTTATGTCATAGGCTACCATGGCCCCATGAGCACTGCGATAGTAACTCTGGGTGATAGTCCGGAAGCGCTCCTGTCCTGCTGTGTCCCACACCTGCATCTATCATTACATGTCAAAATAAGCATGAGGCAGAAGAGCAAGGTCAGAATTCAATATAGCTCTGACAGTTTAAATTGTGGTTTCAATTTTGATGGCAGTAGACTAGTTCCCCCAAAATATACTTTTTTCAATTATTCAAAGTCATGTGTGAACCCATTCAGAATGGTCAGTCCTTTTTGACCGTTGCTTGCCTGAACGGAAAATATAGACCCTTTTAGCGTAGCAAGACATCCATACTGTTGTCTAACCAACCAACACACACCCAGAAAGCTAACACACACATATGACATGAAAGTAAGAGTAGGCCACTCCTCTTTGTCAGACAGGAAAACCAATCTTAATAACTGAAAATAACTGATGGGCTATTTGCTTTAGAGGAGAGACTCATCTTATCACATATGTTTTTATTCCAAGTTTGTTCAACCATAGTGATCTCAAAGAATATGTCTGGTGGTTACAGTACTGAGGTAAACACAAAATAGTTGCATAGTTGCAGTTACATACTGAGAAAGGAGTACCTACCTTCACCTTCTTGCCGTCGATGTCCAGGGTGCGAACAGTGAAGTCGACCCCGATAGTGTTCTGCTGTTTCTCCACGAATATGCCAGACTTGAAGCTCTGGACAACGCAAGTCTTACCCACATCCGAGTCCCCGACCAGGATGATTTTAAAAAGAAAGTCAAAGGAGTCCTCGTGCTCTGGCCCCGCGGACTGCATGGTGAGGAGAGTCATACACAAGGAGACACTGAGACTGAAATGCTGGGTCCAGGCCCTCTGTGCCCTGGAGCAATACAAAGAACTGGTTCTTTCTATGTTGTGTCAATAACGATTTTGACTATTTACAGAAACAATAGTCACATCCTTCTTGGTAAACAGCTTGTAACAGCTAATCTATAAAGTTAAAGTTGTCTCAGTCAGAGGTGATCACAGATTATAGTGGATATGTGATTATCTAATAAGAATAATAGGGTAGCTAGATCAAAAACTATCCATATAACTCATGACAAAACATGAGTACTTGACGTGTTAAGTGTTAACTCTTGAGCTTGTGTTTGTTCTCCTGTTGTTTTCTCCACGTTGCAGACGCACAGCAACTCCCCAGCCATCCCTAAAGATCCCCTGTCAAACTTTACAGAATAATCCCTCCAAAGGACACTGGTTCAATTATACTCCACGTTTCTGGTGTAACACCATAAAAATCACCAGTCAGAAGCCAGGTTTCTTTATCCAGTCTTTGTTTCCATGTCTACGTTACACTTCTGTACCGCTGAACAAGCGTGGTCTGTACTACTGCCCTTTATACTGCCACTCTATCTGTCCTCTGTGCTTTCCCCAGCCTTTCCCCTACTCTGTTATCCTGGGACAAGTAAGACACGCCCCCTACCTGTCCCGGTAGGTGTGATTTCCAGTTGCCAGCCCACTTGCACCACTGCATCTTGGGATGTGATGTTTCTGTTCAGGCTCTGTTGAGAGAAAGAATTTCTGGAAAAGGCATGGGATAAAACTCAGTGGAGATCAATCCCCGCTGGTTGTCCACATACACCATCTTACACCACTTCTGATCCAAATCAGTATAGATCTGACGGGAGTGAACAGATTGAAAGCAACTCTACTTTACTAATAATAGGCTAGTAATCACATAGCTATTAGTTGTTCTCTCAAATGTATAAAACGTACACTCTAGAATAGAGGTTGACTCTAGATAGGGCTTTGACATGTCTCCTTTGGCTTACAGGGCTCGCTGTGTAAACACCCTTGGTTAAACAGCTTATACCACTCCTTGTAAAGTCAAACTACTCGTGACATAATGTAAACATCTCACTCTATTGTTTTAACAGCTGTCCTTTGGACCCTATAGAGATGTTAAAAGTGTCCCATATAATCATCTTTTGACGATTTCCTCCACTATCAGACCGTGTTATGTTGACCGTTGTCAACTAACACGTTCCACAGCTGTTCATAACACAAAATAGCAGCGAAGTATAGAGAACAGTATACAAGATGAAAGGCAAACAAATACGAGTGTAGTTAGTGACGGGTTCATCTTAATATACATTGTAATGTAAACTGTTTTACCTCAGCCTTCTTAAACTGTCATCACAGGGAGACGTTTATGTGGAATGATGAGAATACTGCACTGAATCCCAGAGACCCTCTCCCTCTCTCCACCCACACACCCGTTTCTGTCGTCATCTCAGCCCACAGAAGAACAAGGCACAGCTGGTCACAGAACAATGTGTGAGTGTAAGAGGCACTCTGCCAGGCCCGGCCTCGGTTAGCCACTACCTTCCTTTGTGTGTGTGTGTATGTAGTCAGTGCCTTATTAAATGTTGTGGAATGTATTTTTGTTTACCGTTACTGATTGACGTGAAGAGATTTTAAAAAAGAGAAATCAAAGCTATGTTAATTACAAGACAAATGATTAAAACCATGTCATAAAAGTACAAAAACATTTTATTGGCATCTAGCTATGCAGAAATGTACAGTATGGAAGCTGATCAAAATATCAATGAAAATTTGAATTTTGATGGAAATTGTGTAAAAATCTAAAACACTTATATAACATATTTACATTTCCTGAGACAGACAGAAATTTAGAACTAGTACATCATTAGTATTTCATTGCAGTGTAGACAGTCACCAAAAATAGAAAAACCGAATGAACCAAGACAGAGCAGCATGACTTTATGACAACTGCCACATAAAAGAACAGAAATGCCTGTATGGTCAGGAACAGTCTGAAGTGGGGAGCGGCCATTGTGTAGATGAGGCTTGATGGAACCACACCATCCCTTCATAACAATACATCATGGTCAAAGACTTCTGCCTGCCCAGGTTTATCTCCTATGCAGTAGCTGCGCTGCACTTACACTGTTTCTTAGTCTTAAAGTAGAGCTGGGGCTTTGTCTGTATTTTGTCTGGCTCTGCGGTTTCTTCTGAGATGTATTCTTCGACGGCGTTTCTGGAGGGGGGGTGTGAATCGGCTTCCATGGGACAGGGTTGTAGAAGCTGGGCGATGGGTAAGCTTTGTCATAGGGACCTGGAGGAAGATAATGTGTAGTGTTGGTAGTCAGTAACAACATGATACTATCAGAAAGACATGCAGTTTGAACCATGGCATAACAAAAGGCTTTTAATCTGCCATCATTCCTAGTATGATATGAAAATTCAACTGAGCAGCGTATGTAATGTTTTCATTGGTTTGGTGATGGTTTCTCCAAAAATAACTACATTACACTTTTATGTATGCATGGCCAAAGTATATGCAGAAGAAAGACGCATTGTTTCTGATTCCCAGTTTATTCAAATGATCTTACTTCTTGGGTAGCAAGGTGACTTGGCACTAGCTCTGCTTTTTTCATTGGCACTTGCCAGCCATTCCTTGAACCTCTCCTCCGCCATCTTTCGGCGCTCCTTCTCCTGCTCCTCTCTCCTGGCAGCCTCCTCCTGTGTGGAAAACAGAATCTCTGAGAGTCTTAGGCTCTTGGACTGGCAGCTTGTCATCAATACCTTACCAGCATGGCATTTCAGTTCAGAATCATTCAATAAAAGGTTAAAATAATGATAAGATCCATGTCTGACCTTCTCTCTCTTTTCCTCCTCCAGTTTATTTTGGTTCTTCTTCCGGAGCCATTCTTTATACTTCTGCTGTGCTCTATGTTCAGTCTCCCTCTGTTTGGCTTTCTGCCTCTGTATCTCCTCCTGCTCTTGGCTCAGCTTTAGCTCTTTCTCTAGCTTCTCCTGGCAGTTATAAAAAAGCGTTTTTGTTTTTAGAAATGCAACCTGTAATGCCTCAATATAAATCTACTGCAAGCATCACTGTATACATGTCCAGTAGGCTAAGCCAGTGTTTCTCAATCCTGGTCCTGGGGACCCACTGCCCTGCATGTTTTAGATGTTTCCTTGCTCCAACACACCTGATTCAAATGATCAGCTCGTCACCAAGCTCTAAGCCTGACCCATTCATTTGAATCAGGCGTGTTGGAGCAAGGAAACATCTAAAACATGCAGGGCAGTGGGTCCCCAGGACCAGGATTGAGAAACACTGGGCTAAGCTGATATGAAATACTCAGTTTGCCATAATCCCTTTTGTGATTTTAGTGAGTCAGAAGAAGACTACCTGCTCTCTCTTTGTCTTTAGCCATTCTTGGATCCTCTCCTCCACAACAAGTCTCTTTTGTTCCTGTTCTCTCTTTTCCTGTTCTTTTTTCTCCTTCAGCAGGTGCTCCTGATTCACAAGATATGAAAATGTCACTTGTGTCATTCAGACTGGATTGAATTCAGAAAGAATGTAAGCATGGTGAGACTGAGAAACCATGGTAAATATCAAATGAAGGTTAGGCCTGTCAGGCACAAATAAACATGAATGAAAGGACTGGAAATGACAGAAAACAGTGGCTTTACCTCAACTGCTTTCTCTTCCAATTTGAGACGGTCATCCTTGGCTTTGTTCACCAGCCACATCTCCCAGGCACTGAGTGTAGGCGAGGCTACGGGGTCTGTTGCTGGAGCCACCGCCTTCTCCGTGTGCGTTTTTGGCAGCTCACATCTGAAACACAAGCGACTGTATAATTATATACTGTATGTCATGTAATACATCCAGTTTTAAATTAATTCATAGTTTATGGCTGTGTCTAAATTTATATTCAACTTGTCTGAATTCACGTCAACAAGAACCTTTGTCCTGCCTCTGACTCAGGACAGTAGTTATCAGTAGGTTAAAAAAATATTCAACAGTCACATTACTTGGCAAATACACTGCACAGTACCGGACTGGTGAGAGGCTAAGTCTGGAGTCCTCACTCTGTCTGGATGAGGTGTCTGTCTGGAATGGATTCCCAGCTGCAGTACCCGGGTCTTCATCACTATCAAAGCTGTGGTGGTAGATAGGAGAGAGCAGGGAGTACGTGTCGTCGTCAGATAAGACATATTCCCCCACACTCCCGGATCTGTGGAGGTCTTTCCCAGCGCTGAGGGACTTCAGAGGGGTTGAGCTGAACCCCTTCGAGGCGGAGGCAGGAGAGGTAGGCATCTCCCTTCCAGACATGAGTAGCTGAAGTTAGCTGTTTGTGAAGTGGCACGTTTGGAAGAGTTAGATTAGTTTGTGAAGTTGATCATATTTTTAGCTTTTGTCCTGCAGAGACGAGACCGGCAGAGTCGCAGCTACACGCGTCTTTGTTGTGATTTAGTTACCATTAGCAGCTAACTAGCTAACGATAGCAACTATCTTATTAGCCAAGCTGGCTAGCGCGAAGGTCATCCCACGACTTTACGTTGAGTTGACAAACTTTGAATAATGTCGACTCAATAGTGTATTTGTGCCATGTCTAAATTTGAACTATTAACAATTCAAGTGTTGTTTAGGAGAGAACGATTTCTTAACAGTGCGTCTGCTTCTCCCCAACGCTGGAAGTATTTGCAAATAACTTTGTCCCATGATGCACCGCGCCAAGCGACGCTGTTTCTGTAACCATGGTGACTTATGACGCTTCAGTCTTATGCCTTCTATTCAATTTCAGTTTGCACATTTTAATTTCTTCTAATCAACATATGGTGATCTCATTTAGGGGGGGATATGTGAACTGAACTGAGTTTGTCAGCCAGTCCTGATATCTATACAGGAAAATGGAGGAGAAATTAGTTGTTTGTAAATGCATCCCTGTTGACATTGTCCTTGAGCAAAACCCTTGGCCCTGATTTCTCTTGTGAAATGTGTATGGCACAGGGAGATGCCACAAAACAAATTCACAATTAAACTTTGTGTAATATCATGTTTGAGTGATCTAGATTATGCACAGTGATGCAGTGATAGAGAACTTATTTTATTTTGTGCAAAGGCCTACCAGGATATCATGTAATGGTAAAATATTGTGGCCACAGCTACCCACAATCTCTTTTTCTTGGTATTCAGTCACCCAGCCCTTATCTCTGACCGGTTCTGGTTAGCCAGCACATGCACTCTGTCTCACTCACACTTCACATCATCAGTCTAATTAGCAACACCTCTTTGAGGTAAGCCAAAATGAGCTTCCGAGCTAGAAGACTGCTTTCACAAAGGGGTGTAACATATTCTAAGCTTTTGTGATATCCTTTGCCCCTAATTAAATCAGCTGTCAAATTATCTGTTTTTCAACTCACCATAACCCATTAGGGGCAAGAATTTGTGTTTTTCAAGGACTACTCGAAGTTGTAGATTTTATTGTTTAATCTATGATTGAGCATGCTAAAAACAAATCCTCTCTTTTGGCTTAAACGGTTCATGACGAACAACATTGTTTGAGTTGCTATGGAAGCCCATGCCTGTTCTTTACTCTCAAGGTCTAACCATGCCCAAAATTAAACCAACTGTCATTAAAATTCAACTGTGACAAGAAACTACCTGTCTGTATCCTGTTGTTCATCAAGGAAATATTTCTGAGATACTTTCTAAGTTGCTCTCAATCATCACACCCATACCGGAGATACTACGGTTGCGTCATTTACACATTGCGGGCCCCTATTAAGCATCTCAAATCTGAGCCACTACCACATAATCAAGCTCATCTAGCACGTGCACCATGCAGATAGCTGTGTCACAACACTTACATCCCCATTCCAGTTCCAGTGCTCTCACAGTAGGGTGCGGAATTCCAGCTCTGGGTTCTTTAGTCAATTTGTTGGTCCTGTCCCATGAGGGCAGGAGTTCCTCTTCAGAGCCCAGTGTGGTCTCATCGTTCCATCTCACCATATCCAAGGAGCCCAGCTGCCAGCCAACCGGCCCGGCGGTATGGTGGCAGGGGACCTCCAGGGGCTGCCTGAGGGTAAAAACCAACAGCGTCGACTCTCCAAGACCCCTCGTCCCGACTGGAGACTCCCCCGAGACCAGCCACGGAATAAGTCCCGCAAGAAGCTCCAAGTTGTCATCTGCATCCTCCTTGTCGAGCTGTGTGAGAGGTTCACCTTCTTTGGGATGGTTTGTAATATGATCCTCTTCTGCACCGTGAAGTTGGGCTATGACAACTACCTGGCAGCTACTGTCAACCTGTGCTTTATAGGAGCTAGCACGCTCACCCCTGTCCTGGTTGGGTGGTTTGCAGAAACTTGCTTGGGAAGAACCAAGGTCCTCTACTTGTGTGCTTTTCTTCATTTCTTTGGTAAGAGACAATGGGATAAAATTTGATACATGTTGCCAACGTAATAATGTCTTCTGTCTAATATGAAAATGTTCAGTGTCATATCAGTTACATTAGGAATTAACAGTAAAGAATTGTTTGTTGTTGTGTATTTTAGCTTGAGTCATTTGACATGGTTTAAATCTGCCCAGTCAAAAGATAGATTCTAGAAAATGAGAAACAAATGCAAAACAATCTATTGGGTTACTTATTCTGAATCACAGAATGGCAGCTTTACAACTTTAGTCAAGTTTTATAACTTATCTAATTAGACGTTTGGTGTAAACTTAATCCAAGGGATCTTAAATTGTTAGTAGCACCTGTACTGAGAAGTCAGTGAAACCAATGTTTGAAATTAGTTCAACAGAAGCAACTGGACACTATAACATTCACTTGTGTTTTCAACTGCTGTTTGACCGTAGGCACAGCCATGCTCCCTGTGGTGGCGTTCCCTTTCGAAGATTTCTACATTGACACTCATCATATGTCCCATCAACTGGAACCACGGGAGCAGCAGATCCTGTTCTACACCGGCCTCCTGGCTGCTGCACTGGGCATCGGAGGGATCCGGGCCATCCTCTGCCCGATGGGAGCCTACAGCCTGCAGGGCTACAATCAGCACCAGCTGCTGTCTTTCTTCAACTGGTTGGTGGTGTTTTCATCAGTCGTTCATCAGTTTGTTAGTACAGCCTAAGCAGTCTCACAGTACAGTTGCATATTAGACTCCTAATAATACGCTAAGTCTGTAACAAAGATCTCTTCAAATGAAGTAGTCTTTCTTATAACTGTGCTGCACAGGTCAATACTTCTGTCTGGTGTCATGTTTATAGAAAGATGCAATAGTGCTGTACATTTCTTTCATCTATTTATTTGAAAATCAAACTGTTTCTATCGCCTCTATCAGTCAACCACAAATGATAACAGTATCACACAGCAGTAATTCCATTACAAAAGCTAGACCTGAGATAGGGACTGCGTGCACATTTTCTGTGTTTTTTAAACCTGTCTATTTTAAACATTGATTATGAAATCAACCCAAAATCTAAAGGTAAATGGTCTGTAGTCTGAATTCCCATTGTGGAGAAACAGAGGAAAGCTAGTTTAATCTGCTAACATGCTGCTAGATGGGTTGTTGTGGTCTGGATTCCTCTGTATCAGACTGCTACTTCAACAATGCCCCATTTTGCTCCCATTATTAAAGGGTAGCCATACATACTGAGCACAGTATCTGGATGTAGTACTTAGGTATATCTGGATGGCCCGGAAGAAAATGTACCCTTTACCCTAATGGTATTCATGTACATTTGTCTAACAGGGAGGGACATTCAGGCTCTGTGTTGGGATTTACTTTCAGCCTGAGGAAGAACTCCGTAACTGTGTCTTTATGTAGGTTAAACTCTGGCTCGGGGTTGCCGTGGAAATAAATGAGGAAGTGTTTTCTCCTTAAACAAGACTTATCCAACAAAATGTACTTTGAAATATTTTGCTAAAAAAGGATTCCCTAGATCCTCCCCATAACGACCCTGCCAATTAGCCATCAATGTGAAGGTTAGAAATATTGCCTAACAACAGCTGACTGGCTTTAACTGGTTCCTGTCATGTTACCTTAGATTAAATGTCCTAAACAAATCTTTTTTTTTTAAATTCCTTTCAGGTTCTACTGGCTGGTTAACCTGAACTCCACCATTGTGTTTCTGGGCATTGCTTACATCCAGCAGTCTGTGGCTAAGAACCTGGGTTTTCTCATCCCCTTTACTTCAGTACTACTGGCCCTCCTAGCCATACACATGGTGCGCAACAACCTCACCTTCAAACCCAAGAAAGGTAACATATACGGAGACAGAAATACATATACAAACAGATTAGTACGCACGCACGCACGCACGCATACATTACCCAAACCACGCAAACACACATAAGGCTCAGGAGGTAGAGCGGGTCGTCTAGTAATCGGAAGGTTCCCGGTTCGATATCCGGCTCCTCCAGAGAGCGTGTCGAAGTGTCCTTGAGCAAGACGCTGAACCCCTAACCGCTCCTGATGAGCAGGTTGGCACCTTGCATGGCAGCCTCTGCCATCAGTGTGTGCATGTGTTGTAAAGCGCTTTGAGTGGTTGGTAGACTAGAAAAGCTCTATATATGATCAAACTTTTAATTCCAAATGCAAGCTTATGCCATTCTATGTCCATAGGTGGTTCCTTACTGACTACACTGGGTGTTTTCCTAAACGCTCTCAAGATGTGCTGCCTCCACTATCGCCACCTGAGCGGCCACGTGGCCTCCTGGCTGGACCGGGCCAAGGAGAACAATGGAGGACGCTACAGCGAGACCCATGTAGAGAACGTCAAAGTCCTAGCCAGGCTCTTCCCTCTTTACAGCCTCCAGCTGCTGTACAGAGCCTGCATCACGCAGGTAGGTCAACGGGAACATCATGGGGTTCTATTAAATATTACAATGCACACGGCGGAGGATAGTTTCTGAATGTTACTGTATGTAGAGAGAATAAGAATGCTTGTTAAAATAATAATAGGCAAAACTACACTATAAATATTTGTTATCCAAACAATATTTGACATCCAGATTCTACCAGCTTTCCTAAGAAATGCCATCATCCATATCTATAACTCATCACTTTTCACAGATTCCCTCAGGTTACTACATCCAAACAATGAACTCTAACCTTCACCTGAAGGACTTCCTCATGCCCATCGGTGCTATGAATGTAATCAGCATCCTTCCTCTTCTGCTTCTGGCCCCACTGATAGAGTGTGTGACGACTTGCTACCTGTCCATGGAGAAAACCCCTTTAGCACCTGCTAAAGTCATCAGTGAGTATTGCACACACACACAATTTTATTTCTTCATCTACATCTACATCTCCCTCTTATATCGTAGCCTGTCTCATTGTTCCATTGCCTTCTGTTACTACTCTCTCGCACCGTCCTCCTTGGAGCCTTCTCTCTCAGCGTCCCTCCTCCTCCTCCCCTTACAGCCCTGGGGCACGCTTGTGCGGCCTTGTCGGTCCTGGTGGCGGGCTTGTCTGAGCTGCTGAGAAAGGCCTACCCCCTGGTGGAGCAGACGCTGTCCGGGAAGGTTTTGCAGGTGTCGTCCATGCCTTGTTTTCAGCTGGCTCCTCAGTACGTCCTGCTCGGTCTGGCCGAGGCCCTAGTCACCCCCGCGTGTGAGTAAAAGAGAGCGGTTGTCTCGTGCTTAGAAAGCAAGACGGATACAAGGCACAGGCAGTTCAAATTTCCTTGGAATGCTTCAACTATGCAGTGGGAAAGAGGAGCTACTGTCACACTTACTCTACACTGTTCCTTCCTCTCCTTAACATGCCCTCATTGGCAGGTTCTCTCATATCTTTCCAACTGACCCCCAGCCACATCAGAGGGATCTCCCTGCACTTCCTCACTCTGTCCTATGGAGGGGGCTGTTTCCTAGGTGCCTTCATCACTCAGCTGATGTACTTCCTGTCTGGAGGTAAAGAAATATGTTTTCTTTCATTAAAGTATTTGAATGACAGTTCCCTTCCTCAGACCTACACATTTGTTTCGTCTTTGGAATTCGGTTTTTCAGCCATTGTAGCTACTGCCGTGGAGTTTTTCTATGAAATGTCGCAACCGACACTGGAATTTCCATTAATTATAACTTAACACAAACAAATTAATTATAACACAAACAGGATTTTTAAACATAAAAAAACGTTATGGGTTACATCTTTAAATGATTAATAAATTATTGTGGAACCGGAAAATAGGGAATAGAATCATGACATTCAATGTAATAAAGTATTATTTTAAACTCATTAATGATAACATAAGATGACATTGTCCTCATGTCATGTTTGATTCTAGGCAACTTTTACCCAAGTTTGCTGCATGATGGGAATCTGGAGAGGTTTTTCTTCTTTTTGGCCATATTGATGTCCATAAATACCCTGGTGTTTTGGAGGATATCTTACAGGTACAGTTTTACCTCTAACCACATAAACAATAAGGTGAATTTAGACTAGAACTCGGTCAATCATTGTCAATGTTGCCTGTCTAGCATGTTATTGTGTGTCCTGATGTTGTCCAGGTATATAGACCTGAGTGTCCAGGGCAGGGGACTGACGACCAGCCCTCTGGCTGAGAAGCTGCTACGTTACAAGGCCTGTCTGCGGTTCTATGATACTGTGGATCGCTCCTACACAAACGCCTCCATAGAATCTATCTTGTGACAACATTGTAACCTATTCCTTCTGTAGTGCTGGCGCTACAGCTACATTGTAACTATGTGTGTAACTTTGAGAATCTTGGGCCAAACTGTATAAGTGAAGTGTGTATGTTCTAAAATTGGTTTGTTTATGTCGTGACTCTGAAGGAACCATTACTTTAAAGTTGAACTATTTGCCTGAAAATAGTCCATCAGACTTCCATTGTGTGAGTGAATTATTTATAACATGTTCATGTAAACAGCATTGAATTCAATTAAAATAAATACATTTCATTACCATGTTAATATCCTTTATTTTAATGTATCAATCCCCCAGCAATATTACTATGCAATAGTTACAACTTAATACATTTAATAGTGGTAATCAAATTACAATTTGGCAGACAAAAGATTTTGATTTTACAAGAGAATTTCTTTTCTTAGATAAGTAGAAAGATCACAAAATGTAAGATTAAACTGCATTGAAAAAGGAGCACGTTTATCACAGGATATGTTACCTCAATGATTGTTTCCCTGCATACCTGGATTATAAATGTGTATCTAGTTCTGTCATCAGCATTTCTTTAGTGTGCATTGGTTTACAGTTTGCATATTTTCACTGTTGAACCAGAATCAACACAGAACCCAGGATAGACAGGCTCAGTGAACATGGTTTGGATCTGGTGCAGGCGTGTGAACGTGTCTGCATCAGAAACACTGTAGAAGGACAGAAGTCCTGCACAGTAGTCAAGATAAACTCCTACTTTTCGGCAGTGAGGGGCAGGAATGTTAGATTTGTGGATCTTATTGTGCCAAAATGTACAGCCGGATGGAGAGCAGATTAAGCTCCATGACAGATTATTGTGCCCAAAACAACAATCATTTCCTGACCCTTTCCTCTGAATGCCTTTGTATGAAACAGCCACCTCGACAATGCCCCCATCCCACTCTACCTCCCAGTAGCAGTCACAGGTCAGACCCTCTTTGCACAGGGCCTGGTGATAATAGGTAAATCTATCCGGATGGTCGGGATGAGTCTGATTCCTGTCACTCCATGATATCTCTGTATTGCTTTCTGACAAGGAGAGACATGCAGCTACTGTGTTGGGATCCACTTCCAACCTCTGGTCTGTAAAGAGTAAAAAACAACAATAATAATAAGATTTAGGTTATGTGCATGTGTTTTTATGTGCCTGTGTGTATGTATGTGTACATGCATGTGTGCGTGTGCATGTGTCTGTGCGTGTAAGTGTGTGTATGTGTGTTTGACTGCTAGTTGTGCAATAAGAATTTACTGTACATGATGCTTACTTTTAAATTTAATCGAAAGATATGACCTGGAGGTTGTTTTCTCTTGTAGTTTAGGAACATTTAACACTGTACGGAAACAGAAAACAAACGTAAAAATCACAACGTACAGACTCGCTGTTTATCATTGTCTAGAAATTCCACTAGAAATCCCATACATACACATGTTTTTCTCAAGAATTCTCAATATTTTCCCCTTTTCTTCTACGTGCATCTTTTCTATCTTCATTTGTGAAGATACAATGTTCAGTGTCGTCATTTCAAGGCCTTCGGGCGATACAGGAGGGTCGGTGAAGGACGGTGAAGTCTGCATAATGAAAAAAAAAACATCTTAATGAACAGACAACAAGTGGGAGTATAATACAGTTTTCAACCTGAGGACTGAACCGATGTATATACTGTCATAGAAACCGAAGAGGTGCGAAAGAAATGATGCCATCACCTTAAGAAATTGGATGGGATCCTCCATTAGTGACAGTTTGTCAAGTTCAGCATCTCTCCTCCTCAGCTCAGATACTTCTAGCTTCAGTTTCCCCAGAAGACCATTGGCGCAATCCACTGCGGTCTTCTCTGTTTCTCCAACTTTCTCTCTCATCTCAGAACACTTCAACTCCACGGAGCGAATATATGAGCAGATATGTTCTCTGCACAGCTCCTCGAAATCACTGACTGTCTCCCAAGCAGCCTCCTTGAAGGAGACACCATTTAAATAATTCTCACATCAGGACTTTTGATTTGTATGTATCAAATGTTCCAAGTATCAAATTGTATTGATAAAGCTGACGATTAATTGCTTGATTGAATACTGACACTTACATGTATAGAGTCTGTGGCCTGTCTCAGCTCCTTCATCTTCCTCTCTGTCTCAATTCCTCTAAGCCGAAATTCCTGCTTAGTTTTCTCCAACTGACTCTGTCGAAACACAAGTCCAACTGCTTACTAGAACTTCAGTCAAACCAGAAGGAAAGGTGACATGCTTTTTTATTACAGAGTGAACTAAATTACCTGCTTCTTGTCTCTTTCCGCTGCGATGGAAACGGTATCGTGGCCTTTGTGTTCATCCATTGCACACAACAGGCAGATGCACTGATGATCAGTGCGGCAGTAGACCTCAAGAAGTTTTTCATGACGGCGACAGATGCTCTCTTTGAATTTTTTGGAGGCTTGGACCAGCTTATGTTTCCTTAAAGGGGGCACCTCAAGGTGAGGGGTCAAATGAGTATCACAGTAAGAAGCCAGACACACAAGACAGAACTTAACAGCTTTTTGCTTTCTTCCCACACAAGCATCACACTCTACATCACCAGCTGCAGCACAGCAGCCACCCGAGGATGTGTCTTCATAGTTTTCTTTTTTGTGTTTCTCCAACAACTCGGCCAGAAGTGTGTTTTTCTTGAGAGCAGGCCTCGGGGTGAAGGTCTGTCTGCACTGGGGACAACTGTAGATCTCATTCTGTTTATCCTTATCCCAGAATGTATTGATACAGTCCAGACAGTAACTGTGTCCGCAGGCCGTCGTCACTGGTTCCGTTAACAGATGTAAACAGATGGAACAGTCGAGAAATTCCAGATTACCTGCCATCTTTTATTCTGCTTGTGACGCAGTTACTTTCACTTTCCCCAAGGAAGAGGGGCGTGGCTTGCTGCGCAACTTTTAATGTGAAACGGCGCCTTATTTATAAAAAGAAAACTTCCTACACCTGACAATTTCTCAAAAAGAGGCATATTCTTATTTTACTTGTGCATTTTAACACTTTGGCTTAATTGTTTTGTAGGCTATACTTTTTAAATATTTTTTTTTTTTTAGTGATCACTGCATAGAGATTTAATGTTCCAAGACAAAGGAAAGGGGGAAATCCAGAACCCCAGAATTGCTCACATATAATTCTTGCATTTATGTAAAAAAAATGTAAACGTAATGCTGTGCAGACATGTGTAACAGACCAAACAGGCTACATGTTGTTTGTACTTTATTCCAGACACGCAACGTCACGGTCGCGCTGGAGCTGACCGTCACTGTCATTTCGTGTGTTACATGAAATATTTCTAAAGTGTACAAATTTGACAATCAAATGTTATCAGGGGTAGTACCATAATAAATCTTAATTTTTTTTTTACTATTCCAAACCAAACCAATCCAAGCCCAATCCAAACCACACCCCATAATAGCCAAATACTATGTCGTATCCTTACCTAAACAACAAATCAAACGAATGTCACGTCCAGTAGTCGGTTCCAACTCTTTAGTTCATTCATTTATTTGTTGACAGCTTTGATTCATCAGCCTTGACAAAGTACAGTATTACACATGTTTGGCCATAACCATGGATATGGATATGCTTGGAGTATAGCCATAACTGTGTATACACACAAACACTGCCCTATCCTTGTTTGAGTGTATTCTTGTACATGCTTTTGAAAATCTACCTCCTTGTCTACGGCGAGTTGTCCATGTGATCAATAAAAATGTGTTAATTCAAAAAGTAGTTTTTAATAACATTTACTGTATTCAAATTAGTGAGGGAAAACATTAATGCAACTGTGTAAACTTTGCTGTACATTTAAAGTTGAACAGTTACAAAACAAGATATCAACCAATGTGACAGCAACCAACTGATAAAATGATGGGGAATATGAAAGGGGAACTCATTATTTAACACTATGGACTATTGATGTGTACAAAAACGTCTTAATACTGTACATATTGCCCTTATTCTGGTCGGATTATCCTGACAGATGATCCTCTGACAACCATAAACCCAGGGTAAAGAGGTTGAGAGAAAGTGGCATAAACTCTGTGAAGGAGTGTCATTTTCTCAGAATCTGATACACTGTAGAAGGACAGAATTCCTGCCTCGTGGTACAGATACACTCCAATTCTGGAGGAGCAGGGGGCAGGCATCTTTGTTTTGATTCCATTGTGCCAGAATGTGCAACCGGAATGGGAGAGGGACATGCACCAGGACTGGTCACTGTACCCGAAGCCGCTCTCTTTCAACCCTGTCCCTTTATAGGAGACCACCACCTCAACCCTGGGCCCCTTCCACTCAGCCTCCCAATAGCAAACTCCAGATAACCCTTCACTGCACAACACCTG